>VCHN02000014.1:165181202-165293946 GCA_007115665.2 Sequoiadendron giganteum
GATTTAGTTGTAGATATCAGTCACGACCAGCATCATTGATAGTCTTTTTGAGGATTTTGATGATTTTTTTATCAGACGCCTCTACTTGGCCGTTACCTTGTGGATAATATGGAGTGGAAAAATGGTGTTGGATATGGAATTCTTCATAAATACAGTAGACTTCTTGGTTTTTTAAAGGTCATCCATTATCCGTGATGATGGATTTGGGAACACCATACCGACAGATTATGTATTTTAGGATAAAATTGGAAATTTGTGTGTCGATAATATAAGTCATAAGAATAGCCTCAATCCATTTGGTGAAGTATTCAGTGGTAGTTATAATGAACTTATGGCCATTGGAAGATGGAGGATGTATCTTACCTATGAGGTCAAGTCCCCATTGGGAAAAGGGCCATGGTGAAGTTATTGATCGAAGCTCTTGTGTTGGTGCATGTATCAATTCTCCATGTACTTGACATTCTCAACATTTCTTGACGAAGACGTATGAATCCTTTTCCATAGTAGGCCAATAGTAGCCCAATATCATAATCTTCTTGGATAAGGTAGGACCGCTAGAATGGGATCCAAAGATACCTTCATGTACCACACATAAGGTTTTTTGTGCTTCTTCAGCATTGAGACATCTCAATAAGGTATCTCCGATGATGGTATATTTTGCAGACTTATAGATAAATTTCCTATGTTGGTTATTTGATAGGTCTAAGGGTAGGATTTGGGCATGGAGGTAGTCATATATTTCCTTGTACCATGGGGAAGTAGAACCAACAATCGTGCACACCACTGCAGAATTGAGGACATCATAGACAGGGACCAAAAGTTATTCGACCAAAAACTCGAATTTAGGCATGTTGCTAGGAATATCCAATAATGAACCAACGGTTTCCATAACATCTACTGCCATGTTCTGAATGTGGGGTATTTTTTGAAAGTTGATGTTATCATAGTATTGCTAAAAATTTTATGCCATGTGCTTATAGGGGAAAATTTTCTCATCTTTAGTTTCATACTCATCATTGACTTGTCGGACTACTAGCTGAGAATCTCCATAAACATGTAAATACTTAATATTCCATTGGACTATCATTTTTAATTCTATCACAAGGGCTTCATATTCTTCTATGTTGTTTGTGCAAGGAAAAAAAATTCTAAATGACTTGGGAATAGTGTCACCTTGTGGTGTAACAAACAACACACCTTCTCCTGAACCATGATTAGTGTGAGATCCATCAAAGTATAATTTCCATGTGGTTCTTTTGTTAATGGTGAAGATGAACTCGTTAGGAAAATTTAAAACTAGAGGATGGTCATATTTAATTGGTGCATCTCCAACTGATCACCAATTACTTTCCATTTTATATCTTTTCTTTCCACATAGTAGATGTCATATTCACTAAGTATCATTACCCATTTAGCCAATCAACCTGTTAGTGTTGCTCTACTTAGGAGATATTTCAGAGGATCTATCTTGACAAAAAACATGGTTTGGTGGTTTAGCATATAGTGCCTTAGTTTTTGAGTAGCAAAAACCACTGCAAGACATACACATTCTATGTTACTATAGTTTAGTTCATATCCCACCAAAGTACGGTTGATATATTACACCACCCTTTCATGACCTTCATCATCATTTTGTGTAAGGCTCCTAGTGTTGATTGAGTTGTTGAGATATCTATCAGTGGTCGAGTATCTGTAGGCGGCATTAACATAGGTGGTGTAAGCAAATAATCCTTGATATTTTGAAAAGCTTCTTGGTATTTGGGAGTCCATACAAATGGTACCCCGTTCTTGAGAAAATTTTGGAACAGAGGTATCTTGTCTGCTAATTATACTATGAAGCATCTGATAGACTGTAGTCTCCCTTGTAGCATTCTTAGTTGACCAATTGTGGTTGGTGGAGGCATTTCCATTATAGCTCTTACTTTTGTGAGGTTCACTTCAATGCCTCTTCTAGAAATGATATATCCTAGAATTTCTCCCGAATTAACTCCAAAGACACATTTTTTTGGATTTAGCCTTACTTTGTAGTTTTATAATATTTGGAATATCTTGTTTAGTACCTTCAAATGATCTTGTCTTGTCAATTATTTGGCTATTATATTGTTGACATAGTCTTCCATGAGAGTATGTACAAGGTAATGGAAAATAGTCGCCATTGCACATTGATATGTAGCTCCAACATTTTTTAGCCCAAAAGGCATAACATTCCAACAATATGTTCCCCATGGACATGTTAAAGTTATCTCGTTTTGGTCCTCAGCTGCAATTTTGATTTGATTATACCCAGAGAAACCATCCATGAGGGATAGAATCTCATATCCTACTGTAAGGTCCACTATCATGTCGATGTTTGGCATAGGGAAATCATCCTTAGGACATTCCTTGTTGATATATTTGAAGTCTGTACAAATGTGGATTCCCCCAAATGGTTTAGTCACCGGCACAAGATTAGAAATCCAATCTGCATAGTCTATGGATCTAATGAATCTGACATCCAATAGTTTCTTAAGTTTATCTTTGACTAGTAAAGTAATTTGTGGATGCATTTTTCTTAACTTCTGCTTGACGGGCTTAACGCTTGGCTATAATGGGAGATGATGCAATATAAGGTCTAGATCCATCCCAAGCATGTCGACATATGACCAAAAAAATTTTATCTATCTTTTTATAAAGAAGTCCCAAAACTTTGGTTGCTCTGTCTCTATCAAAGATGCTACAAAGTATATTACTCGAGGGTTTTCTTCAATGTTTATGTTGATTTCAATAGATTATTCAACTAACATTGGTGACTTTTCTTGAGAAACTGGGAGAATGTTCAAACCTCCATCCTTGGGTGCCTCAGAGAGGTTTTCATCCTCGGATGCATCCTTTAATTTTACTATTTCTTCATCTAGAGGCGCCTTTCAGTTTTCACCTAGGGACTTATCATTTTCATTGTTTTTGTTTTTGTTTTCATTTTTGCGATTGGAGGTGTGAATAGACTCCCCAAAGTATGCCATGGCATCCAAGTCTATGGTAAATCCAACTTTATGATCACCTCTAGGTATGCCTTCTCGAAGTCCCAAGAACTCATCTATCGCTTTGTCGTTCTCGATTATGTCTATTATGGGTGTACCTTGTTGATCCCAATCAATAAGTTGGGGATATACGAGGGGAATTTCATCATCAAAGTTATCAAATGTGAAGGCTGATAAGGTGAGGAGAGAGTGGTTAACATGGTCACATGAGTTTTGGACTAACTCCTTTTTGTTCTTCTTCCTAGGGATAGGTAAAATCTAGGATGGGACAACTATAAGGGCCAGGTTTTTAGAAGATGGTTCATTAGGTGCTCAATATTTAGGATCAAGGGTTTCCAAATAATAAATCTTAAGATATTATTCTTTTGACAAGGACTTTTTAGGATGGGGGCTAGATGGATTTGGTGAGGATTGTAGCATTTTATCAAGTTCCCCAAATAACTTATTTAGGTCCATCATGCTAGTAGAGGACATGTAATCCCATTCATATTCATTCGAGTTAGGGGAGTCACAATAGAATGGGTCAAATGGTTATCGAGATATCTCAATGTCCTCAGAAGCACTTACTTCCCTTTGTGATGATAATGAAGTACTAGGAATACCAATTCTAATTGGTTGAAACCCTAGGCCTAGTCCTTTTGGTCTTTGTGAGACAATTATTGGTTCGGTCATTCCATTCTAATGTAGCCCTAACCCACTATGTCTGTCATATCCTTTTCTTTGCATAATTGTGAAGCCTTTTCCATATTGATCCTTAGATATTTGAATAGACGATGGAGCGTTTTTATTGTCTTCATTATACAACTAGGAGGTGACATCTTCTTGTTCCATAGCTTCTTTACTTAACTCTCCCCATTTTGTGAATGTCATCATTGGAGGAACATGTATTGTGGCAATCGATGATTTCCTATCTGTTGTGGGTAAACCATATGACTTAGGAGGAACCAGCTAACTAACATAATAGGATGCTTTTATGTGATATTCTCCACAACCCTTGTCTTGGATCTTGACCTTAGGAGTGGATGACGGTGGTTGAGATGGAATGGACTTGGTAAGAGTTAATGGATCAATATACAAGGATAAGGTGGAAAATGAAGCCTCTTGATTGACTGGCACCTATCGTTGCAGTATTTTGTGTAGGCTTGTGTAATATTGGAAAGGATCTGGATCACCATCAATTGTGATCTATGTGCAAATGTATGAAAATTTTAGACAATGATGGTACGTGGAAGGTAAAAATTTCATAGCGTGTATCCAAGGTCTACCCAACACAAGATTATAGGGAAGGGTGAGATCCAAGACTTGGAAACTAGTGTCCATAACTGTAGGGCCAATCCTAATAGAGAGTGTGACAAATCCTTTAGATGATATTTCCTCATCGTCATATGCCTTAATGACTATACTCTTAGTGGTGTCCATCCATTCTTTTGAGAAACCTAATGCCTTAACCAATTTCAAGGTACAAATATTTAACCTTGCTCCTCCATCTACCAAGACTCATTTGACTTTGCTTTGATGGACAAGAACTTCAAGGTGTAATGGATCGTTATGATTGGTCTTCTTAGTTGAATAATCCTATTGAGAGAATGTGGCATGATGGGAATTGGTTAAGTATCCTACCATTTCTTTGAAATGATTGACATCTATGTTGGTAGGGACTATTGTTCTTTGCATGGCTTTGTCAAGAATGACTTAATGATCTGGTGATAGGGTCAATAGTTCCAAGATGGATATTTGTGTTGGGGTCTTCCCCAATTGGTCAAGTAAATTATTCTTAGGCTTGGAATACTATGCTTGTGGCTCTAATGAAGGACCTAGAAGGGTTATCTTAGTTCTGCATGTATTGACAACACATTCAGGATGCTTCTTTATGGTAATGGTATGGATATTTTCATTAGCAGCTCGGATATGATTGATGATGGTGCCTATTTTATAGTCGTAGTTAGCACTAGTATAATTGGCCAAGGTATTATTCTTTGTTCCTGAACTGGAGGCCTTTCCTCTCCCATGGTCATGTAATGGATCTATGAAGACCTTATGATCATTGTTTTTGGTATGTTTTTTCCCATTGACTTCTATGGTTCCATCTTCACCAAAATATTGTATGATGTTCTTGAGTTGTAGGCATTGTTCTAGGTTATGTCGTTTAGTTTGATGGTACTCACAATAGGCATTATCATCCCACCATGAGGGTTTAAACTATCTAGGATCATACTGTTTTGGCTCCAAAGGTTTTATGAGGTTATGTTTAATTAGTTCTTTGTAAACTGTCTCGATTGGTTCCCCCAATGGGGTAGACTCACATTTAGGAAATATCCTTTGTGGTCATTGTTGTTGCAAATCTTGGAAAAAGTTGGTAGTTTTATCAGAATTTTTAAGCATGTCATTGGAGGGGTTGTAACCTCTAAGTGTGATGATAGATTCTGCATGTATGTTCTTAGCATCAACAATACCATCATTTGTTACATTTTTTTCCTAGACCAAAATTTGTTTCTATCGTTGGGAGCTTTTTGATGTTGAACAAATGGATTCCTACTTGGTGTCTTAATTTATACTTTGTCAATAAGGCCCTTTTCAAGTATAATTCCTTTTTGTACCAAGTCTAGAAAAGAGGTACAACAATGTACTCTTAAGTCACTTCACAGTTTTGGGTGAAGATTTTCAAGGAATATCATGACTTTTTGTTTCTCTAGTATCTCAACAAGACAACGACTAGCTAAACTCCTCCATCTTTGGAAGAAGGTGGTGAAGCTTTCTCCATCTTCTTGCATGGTATGACACAAGGTAGCTATTGTGATTTTATTATCTATGTTGAAGGAAAAGCGTTCCACAAATTTCTCAGCTAATTCGCTATGATTTTATGCCATACGAAAGTTTAGAGAACCATTCCAATGCTTTCTCAACAAGGGTTCACGAAAAGAGTCTCATAAGGTATGTGGGGTCATATGAGATGTCCATGCATGTTATGGAAAATTCTATGATGTGTTCTAGAGGATTCCTCTTCCCATTGTACATAGGAAATTTTAGTATAATGTATCTGTGCGGGAAGGGAGTCATGTATAATGCTTTGTCAAAAGGACATGGACATAAATCTTGCATTGAAATGGTTTGTTTTCCTGAAATTGACATACTTTCCATCTCTTGTTGGAGAGCCTGCATTTGGTTTTGGAGAACATCTACTTGTGTTAAGGACATGTTGGTTGCGTTGTTTGGATCGATGTAAGTGTTCTGAAATGTAATATTTTGTGATGGATTCTGATTTGGTGAGGGAAAATGTCCTGATAGGATATTCTGATTCGGTTTGGGAATATGCCCTGTTTGTGTAGCTCCTATGTGTTGATTGGCAGTATTGGTGTTGATATGAGGTATAGCATGTGTTGTGTTTGTGCCAAATGGGCTTGATAAGGATTCTCTCATAGTAAATGTTAGGCCCTGTGTTATACCAAATGGTGATGTGTTTACAATTGAGGCAATTTGGGTGGGTATGCTAATTGGTATTTCTACGGTAATTTGAGGAATAGAGACACTCGATGTCAAGTTTTGTGTTGCTTGTGTAGATGAAGGATGTAGTTTGTGGATGTCAAATATTGGAGATAGTGTGGCACCTTCTACTACCAATTTAGCTAGGTATCTTTGAGGATCATTTTCCAAAAACTCGTCCATAAAAGATGCAAATTTGGGATCTTGAACAATTGCGTCTACATCTTCTACATCAATTTTTCCATGTGTGTCTCTAGTGAAAAATTTGTCAAGAAACATTTTGTGAGGTTTTTGTATCCTTGATGGTTGATTTGCAAAGGGATTGATGAAGTCCCGGGAGTCATCCATTTCTCTACATTTATTTTTAGACCTTGTTTCGACCATGAAAATGGGTAATGCAAAACTGTCTAAAATTATATGATCTAGTCTATGTTTTTGGGATTTTTGGAATATAATGAATGCTACTATTTTTTTGGTATTTTTTTGGAAAATAAAGGATGTCTAAAATGATATAATGCTAGGGTGACAATATGCAAAATTCTAAGTAAACTCCTAAGGTAATTGATTTTAAATGATTCTAAGGGGATGGTTACCTACCACCTACGGATTAACCAAGTCTATGACATTAAATTTTTCAAGGAACCTAATGTAGGACAAGGACCAAATGATAAGGTGAATTTCCAAACTAGACTGATGAGCTGGAAAAATTCACTAATAGGACAAAAATGACTAGGTTCAATGACAATGATTGTCGAAGCATGCATTTGTCCAATAATGCAGAAAGTTGATCTATTCTATGATATGCAATTTCCTATGGTGGAGGTAACTAGGAATTCTATCTCTAAAACTAAATGATACCTATAGATGAACAATGCAAGGTTTTGAGTGATCTGTATACGGATCTAGACTAAATTGCGTTTTGAATGCTTAATTTTTACAATGATTATTCCAAGTTAATTAAATCAAAATTAACTTACGGAAATAACAAAATGAAGGAATTAACAAACTGAGAGAAGGTGAGAGAAAAGAAGAGAAGTGCAAACAGCGTTTGATTACGGAGTTCGTCACAAACGTGACTATGTCTCCGGGTCCGCTCCAATAGAGAGACCAATCCGATTAACTCCAAAAATCAATTACAAATGCACCACAACCATTCTTCAAGCACTTCGGCAATGTAACGACGCTCTGACGTGCAAGAATGACTCAAAATAATCTCCTCAAGACCTCTATTCACTTGTCACCTTAGCTTCAATACTTCACCTGAAAAAAGAAAAAGTGCCTTTTCACTCTCACCTCACACCCCTTTTTATACAAAAAATTAACTCAATATGGTATAAAACCATATGATTTACAAAATATTCCTTATCTCTCCAAAATACATAAAAATCTTTGTAAATCTCTCATAAAATCCTTATTAAAATTCCCTAATATTTTTTATTTAATTTAAGGCCCTTTATTTTTTAACTCCCGGGCTTATTCTATTTTGGAAGGTTTTTGGTTAATCCTTAAAAGGATTATTTGTTGAAATTTTGGAGGAATTAATTTAAAATAAGGGCATTCGGTTAACTAACACTTACCAAAACAATCTGATGCCACTACATATTCATAAGCCATTCGATGGCTTAGCGGTGGCTTTCTATTTTCTAAAGCCAGCGGTTGGGGGTTCAACCCCCGCCGCTGGTTTTAATAGCCATTTGCCATTTTTTTTGACAACAAAACCAAACAGCCACTACACTTGGATAACGATCGATGGTTTGGTGGAATGGTCGCCCGATGATTTCGCTCGCAGGTGGTTGGGAGTTCAAGTCCCATGTGGGCCGGTCAAATCTTTTGCAAACAAAAACAACGAACGCCGACAAAGGAGGGAGAGGCCACGTGCCGCACCAGGAGGGTGCCACGTGGTGAGATTTAATTTGCCAACAATGCTGATGTGTATGCCGACCAAGATGATGACATGTATGCTGACAAGTGCTGACTGACCGATGATGTGTTGCTAACTGGACTGCTGACTCTGCAATGACGTGTCCGCTGACTTGGATGATGATGTGGCATACGGATGCCACGTGTTGGCCTCTGATTGGATCCATACATTGCCGACGTGGATGCCACATGGCAGATTCAAGTTCGTCCACTTCATCGTCCGTACAGTACAGAATGTTGCGTCAGCATCCGTACGGTCCACCTCAAAAGTCAATTGCAAACTTTGACCACTGATAAGTTGAGCTTACGATGTCGGATTTCGACGAAACGAACACCGTCAGAATCATCTTGATGAGCTCTTTGTGATGACACTAGTTCCATCAATTTCTGAATTGATCATTTTTTTGCCTTCTAGACGCCCTCTGATCCCAGTTTGACCCAAGGTTTGACTGGCCATAACTTGCACAAACGGACTCCTTTTTGCTCCATTCGAGTTGCGTTGGAATCAGGACGTCGAGATCTTTCTGATGGTGTAGATTCTGGAGAGATGGAGATACCTCAATTTCCACTGAAAATATCCACTGGATCATTGAGCAAGTTTCCAATTTCTATCTAAGGTTGACTATGAGAAACAAAGACTAATAATGATAGTTTGTTTTTGGACTTTGATGGAAAATTGGAGATTTTTTTTGATAGGAATATGTGGTTCAGGTTCATAGATGCATCATAAGAATTGAAAGATGCGTTGTGTATTGAAGATGCGACTCTTTCATGAAAATTGGTCTCAGTTTATTGATAGGAAAATGCGACTTACCCTAATAGATGTGGCTAAAATTTTAACAGATGTGACTCTAATTTCAAATGTGACTTACAATGATAGATGCGACTCAAAATCTAATGTTAGTGGGTATTGATTTGTTGATAGGCAAAATTAATTTTTTGGTTAATAGATGCGACTCAAAATTACACATGTGGTTTTCTACTTATCAGATGTTGACATAGGTTTTCCAACTAACTCGATTTCGTGATCAAATTTTGGCAATTGAAAAAAATCATAAAACAATGTGTTTCAGTTTTGATATGCATGAATATGTTAAAAATCAAAAACAAGTATGATTCCTAAGGTTGGCAGTGACAATACTTGTTGAATTCTCACTTGGATTTACCCAGCTACGCTTATTCAAAGCAGATGGCTAGAATCTTGACCACACTATCTCCCCTTCATAGCACACACTTCTTGAGTTAGCCAAGCTTTAGTTCCAATGAATCTCCCATGGTGAACTTCCCATTTCTACTATTGAACTGTAATATTGTGAGACGGCTTCAAAGGTCCAACCTCTTGCACCAGTAAATAGATTTTTTTTGGCTTAACCACAACAAATTAGATTTTTTAGTTTGGTCACTCATTTAGAGAGCCATGCGAGAGGCAATATCATCCTAGTCTATAGAGGTTACGCTCTATAGGTTTCAACACACCACAAGGGTACTAGGGAATCAAATGATTGTCCACTAGGATATCCATAATACTGAGTTTCCTCAAGAATTATAATTTCTATATCGGTTGGCAGTAGCTCGGAAAAAATCTCATCATCGGTTTGATTCGCTTTGGTTACTCTTAACCACCAAAGCAAACCCAATTTCTAGAGTTGGTAATAGTTTCTCTTACACTCAGGATCACACGAATGCACAAGGGGAGAGGATACTTTTATTACCAAATCGAGGTTTTAATCTAAACATGTACAGGCATGAAAGACACTGGTTAATTTTAATCCCAAAATAAAAAATTTCTAATCTACCAAAAAAAATCTTTAAAAAAAAAAAATAGTCTTCGACATCGGTTCTGCATGCAAATTTTTAGTAGTTTATAAATCTATCTTCGTCAATGTTTATGCAAAAACATGGATTTAGTAGATTTTAATTGTCTTCGTCACTCATCCTGCAGAAAAGGTTTCAAAAAAATTTCTTCTATGCTACATCTTGCAAACACTATGTTAACTGCCTAAAACACACATTGCAATCCAAAAATTAGCTAAAATAAAAACTGTAAATCAGAAATTAAGCTAAAAAAATTTACTAGTTAGATGCGTCATTCAGAGCAAAATATGCGTCATTCAGAGCAGGAGATGCGTCTCAGGTTTTCATCAGTCAATTGTGTCACAATAAGCCACAGATGCGTCGAATTATGTCAAATGCATCATTGTATTCATTAGGTGTGGTTCGTAATATTAGTTGCGTCTTTTTTATTTGTCAGATGTGTCGTTCCGTATGATGCCTACAAAAGTCAAATAAATGTATACGGATTTGTGAAGAACATGTCTTCACGTTAGGTTCACCAAATGTAACGCAGGAAAAACTAGAAAAGAAAAGAGGTTAAGGAAATACAAAGCGTTAATCTAAAACTAGCCTACACTAAACAACAAAGAACAAAGGAAAAGCTAAAACATAAAACAATCTCACCAAAGATTGATGTAATTCCATGAATAATCTTTGTTGTCCATCTCCATTTCTCTATGATAGTATTCTTACCCTCATATTTTTAGTATGTGTGCAAGTATAGCCTTGATGTATGTGATTATAGAAAAATATCAAAGATTAACAAGTTGCTTCCAAAAGTATATCGATTTTGGGAGGAGTTGAAATGATGAAATCTAGGTCAATTTATAGGAAATTGATCATTCGAATGAGAGGCTAAGATCGAAAGATAGATGGACAATCGAGATTGAAATATTCAACATGCATTGAGATAAGTGTTAGTACTGACATGAGTGATAAAATCTAAGAATAGAGAACAAGATTAAATAATGATTTAATCTCTAGTTGAAAGTATTCAAAAATTAGAAGAATAATGTTTGTATGAAAAGGATAAAGATAGAATAAAGATAACTATTTATACGAATACACACATAAATTAATTAATTAAATAAATATATTTAATTAATAAATATCTACATGCATAAGATTCTTAACTAGATAATTGTCTGGTTATGACAGAGTGTCTTCGCAGAGACGATCAGATATTGAATCTAGGGATAACTAATTGATTCAAATAGATCTTGAGTCAAGTGAGGAGTGATTAATTAGATAGCTAGGAGATTATCTAATCAAAGTAATATTCGAGGAATAATAATATTCATGAATTAAATGATTATTTAATTCAATATTCAAAATTTGAAGATTTAATTAAATAAATAAAGATTTATTTAATTGACTGTTGAAAAGGTTGATTGAATAATTAAATAATTTAAAAATGAATATTTAATTATAGTCTGAAAATTTGATGAAGGATAAATTAAATAATAAATTATTTAATTTAGAAAGGGGTTCAATTAATTAGTGATGTAATTAAATAAATAAGATTTAATTAATTAATCAAGGTTGAATAAAGATCATAATGAATTAATTAAATCATTCAGGTTATTTAATTACTAGCAAAAAGGTGACTTTAGAAAGTAATGAAATAATTAACATTATTTAATCGTGATCATGGACATTAAAAATTATGTCAAAAACGGTACTCCCAGGCCTAGACCAATTTTCAGTGTCTACAAGTCTAAATTGAGTAATGTAGAATACACATACCCATTTGACCATATCTGAACTATTTTTTTGTTATTCAAATATTTAACCTACACACTCATTTAAAATATTAGGCACAAGTTTGCATTTAAAATCACATAATTGTCACAAAATTATACATCAAAAATCCAAATAGTGGTATAAATTATCATCAAAATAAAAATAATATCAAGATCACATAATAAAATATGCTTGAGGCCTTGCAAGGTGGTATGCCCCACTTCTCATGTGATAACAAAATAATAAATTATAAATGCATAGCATTGGGAATGCAAGGTTGAGACACCTTTCCCAACAATAAGATTCGTAGCATGCACATTTTAAAATGTTAGAAAGATATCACCACTAATTTCTTTTGTAGATAATTTTCTTGAAGATGAATTATTATAATTTTTATCCTTTCTATTAGGCTTATACTATTTTTAATATGTCCTAACTTACACAATTATAGTATTTGATTTTTGATTTCCCTTGGGACTTGGGTTTCTTCTTTGATTTTTAAATATATCTCTAGATTCTTTCTTACTTCCTCTTTATTTTGACCAATATTTCAAAAAGAGATAATATTTAGATGAATTGTGCATGAAATATCTCCTTAATTACTCACTTATTTGATACAAGAGCATCCTTGGGGGAAGAAAATCAATCTCACATTGCCAACATTCACTTAGTACATGTTTATAGTTTTGATTCAATAGTGAGTTGTAGAAGATGTCACCATATTTAACTATGTTTTGTAATCAAGACATACAATTTTGGAAGAACATTAAAGAGAAATATTTAGATATATTTCCCATGTTTGAGGATAATCATATTCATGTAATGAAATATTTGGATTTGTGAACTTGTATCAAATTGATAGACTATCATAGCTAAAATATTAATTTTACACTAGAGAGTTTTAAGTTTGAAACATTCAAGCAAGACAAGGGAAGACTTACTAGAGCTAGGGGAGTAAAAATTAGGTACCACACATTTATTTGCTTTTATTTTGGTTTGGTTTGAGAAATTAACTCTTTTTAGATGATTACTGGAGGATGTGTGATGGTTGATGGTGGGACAAAGGACTCACAATGGATTTGGAGGATGAAGGAGGGATATTGATAGTTGTTTTGAGTTGATATGATGGAGGATGGGGATGGCAACAAATGGTTTGGAAGGATGGGAAGTGCATTTTTTTTTGGAAGGGGATCACTTAGGTTGTATAAAGGTTGTACCAACATGTCTGGATTAGGAGCCTTGAGATATGTAACCAAGGCCTTATGCACATGGGTTCTCTTTGATATGGATGGACTCTAATATGCCTTTCTCATGAAGGACTTAGCCTTGTTGATGGTTTTTTTTTCACAACAAAAACTGAGACAAAACATAATATCCTATCTCTCTTGAAAGGTAAATCTCTATCAGCAAGCCTCAAGAGATAACCCCAAGGTCTCTAATGTTAGGTCTTGACAATGCAATAAAACAACTCAATGATAAATGTGAAAATGTTGGTAATCACAAGGGGCCTTACAAATGAACAATGTTGGAAGTGTACTTTCATTAGATGTATCAATATGGTGATTCTTTCAATCCTAAAACTAACCCAGATATAAAGAAAGAGAAAAAGAGAAGGGTTGAGAGATATTCTAAACTAACTCCTAAGATCAATCACAACAATGATGAATGCTACAAATGGACAGATCCCCAATAGAACCAATCTCTGCTTGATCAAGGACAAGCCAACACCTTCACAAAAATGATGCAATCCTCTAAAGAAAATAAATATTTTCATACTATGAACATTCATCCACATACCTAGTAAATGGTGCAATGTAAACAAGCATCCACAGTTGAACTTAGCACAAAATAAGGCTCAGACTAACTTTACAAAAAAACTTACAATCAACAAATTGCTAAAAGTATGAACTAGAGATCGATCAACATCATTAACATTTCACCATTATCATAAAAGAGCTATAAACTAACATCTAACACTGAGAATCAAGAACAAGAAACCATAAAATTTTTGAAACATCACATTTTTTGTAAAATCAACAACCCATTTGCATTATCTTCTCCAGCATTTACATAACAGTCTTCCTACTCTCTCCTCTCCTACAACTACTGACTTACAAAATCTAACTCCTAACTTAGCCAATTATAGCTTTCCTAACTGATTCTAACCCTTTTACAAGTAGAAGGCACTGGCCTTTTATAGATTTTACAATTCAGATTTAATGGCCAGGATTAAAATAAATCCAATGGCACATATTGCTCATCTAGAAACATCCAACAGTTACATTAGGGTTTTACAGTATTAGGTCGGCCATTCATTCAAAATTTCCATATTTAGTCAGCCACGCAAGGCTAGCTTAAAGATTTCTTTGAATAAAAACAAAATTACATCCCAAAACCTGTCAATGGGGCCCCTAGGCCACTTTAAGACCTTATAACATGCTCTATTCTTAGTTTGTAACTGAAATTCACCACCTCCTACATGAATGGCATGAATCTTAGGTGGCATCAACCTGGATATCATCTCTTGTCATGTCAACTTCTAATTTATTGATTAATTTTTTAACTTTTTCCAATATTTCCTTCATATCTACTGATTCCATTCAATTTTTAGTTCATGATATTTTTCCAGTTTGGAAATATAAATTGCTGCATCTTCTAGGTGTAGAAAGGTTGTGGCACGGATTCTCATGCAAGTCCCACATTTAATATTTGAGTTCTTCCAGATTTTCCTCTTGGCACAAATCCATATGCAAGTCCCCCTTTTGATTTATTTAATCCTGAAAAGAAAATATCATCATTAGTAGCTCACATGTTAAAAAATCCAATCCATAAAATATCTAATTTAAACTTGAATAAAATTTTGACCTTTTTAAGAAAACTTTCCATTTTTGGAATTTTTTCATTTTTTTCATTTTTTTTCCATTTCAAGATTTTTCATTTTCGAACATTTTAAAATTTCAAAAAAAATCCATTTTGAAAAAACATGCATTTCGAGAAAAAAAATTAGGATTTTGAGGGGGCTAGATTTTTCAAAATGAAATTTTTGAAAATCCGAAGTAGTTTGGATTACCCAAAATCCAAAAATAGCCATTTTGGAAATTTTTCATTTTTGAAAAAAAACATTACATTTCGAAAAAAAATCTATTTTTTGAAAATTTCAAGATTTTGAGGGGGCTTGGGTTTCCAAAAATGGAAATTTTGGAAAATCTGAGGTAGCTCGGATTACCCGAAGTCCAAGCCAAGTCAAAATCCCCTAAACTTCATAACTTTTTTTTCTAGAAGGAATTTTTGAAAATTTCAAAAAGCAACCCGACCTAATTTTTCGTCCTCTATCCATGGGTGCAAAAAACATTTTCATATAGCATTGAGAATTCACCTCAAAATCCCCATTTCCAAAATCTGAGGTAGGTGGATTTCTCCTAGCCTCTCAAGATGCTTCAAAATACTACCCTTATCAAATCAAATTCAAACTTAATCTCAAAATAACCTCCCAAGAAGAGAAAAATTGAAAGTTGACAAAACCAAGATGCAGAGAGGCAAAAGAAAAAAGAGGGTCTCTTCCTTCAATGGGGCATGCGTGCAAAAATTTCACAACAAATGGCGAATCCTGCTAAGAAAATGCTCCAGAGCATTTCGATGACAAACTGAATCAAGAACCCAAAATATTTGGTTTCGATCCTCACATCAAGTCAACCAATAAACCAAAGTCTCAAAGTCAATGAACAAGCTAGCCCTTCCTATGTTGGAAATCCAAGTGTGTGCAAGTGTATAAATTTCCCTCCTTAAGCTACTGCAAGAACCAAGTTCATTCAAGTAAGCTACATAAAGATTCTAACTTCAAAAGAAACTTGGATAGAGCCTCATTTCTAGTCATACATCCATAGCCCCGATGAGGTTATTATTGTGATTATTCTGAACATAGCTCTACTGCCAGCCGGGCATCTATAGCCTCGGTAGAGATGTTCGGATCCTTCTAAAAAGTTGAATTCTTTTTCTTTTGAAATTCAATATTTTCTTTTCTTTTCTTTCCTTTTTGCTTCTTTTTCATTTCAAATTGTAAGCAATGAAGCCCACACTCAGGGATGAGAATCACAATGGCACTAAAGTAGAATATAAGATTTCTCACTTAACTAGACATTGCAAGGAACCAAACAACAACCTCAAGATTCTTAAGATGTATGTGTAGGTATAAGATTTGAGCACATTCTGGAACCAACTCAATCTAAGGACTCATCCACTTTAAATGTTTAGCACATGCGACACTGAATAAAGGACTTCTACCAACATATCCTGAAGGATGATTAAAGTTTGTAAAGTAAATACTTAGAACGGTCCCAGATAAAATAATTGTTGTTGTGCGAATAAGACACTCCCAACAAAAAACATGGGAACCCAAGTTGGAGAAGCAAAGCAACAACCAAACTGAAACCAAAAGGAAACCAAAGGAAAAGAAAAGAAATCAAAACTAAAGCCATCTATCCTAAAGAAAACAAAAAGCAGACTAAAGCAAAAGAACAACAGGGCGAGCTACATTTATTCAAATAAAATTATATACAAGAAGACTCAAAACAAATCATGATCAGACAGGGCAAACTGAGTCCCAACCCCATATGGTTCATCAATGCATGGACAAGCAACAAGGTGATGGTAACAATCCTCAAGAATGAAAATTCATCTTTAAGTTCAACAAAATAAAGCTCAATAATGCAGCATTCAAACTCAACCTCATCAACAGGAATAATCAGCAACTGAGGAAAATCATTGAAACTATGATCAATCCATATGCAAGTTGTCTAAACCTCCACAATCAAATTGATGAGTTTCAAAAAAAATTGCAAGGAAATAAACAACCTAGTGTGACCCTCGTTCAAGAAGCATGTGGTGCTTGATGGCTTCCGATTGTGAAGAGTTGAGATCCAAGTTTTCAGGTGACCTCCACTGATGGTGCAATATCCATCTTGCACTCGAAGCATGCAAAATAGAGTCATAATCATCAATAAGCAGTCCTAGGTGAAATTCATATTGAATAAACTCATAATTAACAACATGGAACATTTCACCTATTTGTGCTTATTCATAGGGGATCAAAGATGAAAGTGCAGAAGCATTGTATTGTACAACAAAATTCTCAACAGGATGTTCATCAAGAGGCATCACAGACTGATCTTCAAGAACACTTTCACCCGCAATTGTGTGATCAAGCCCATTAATTATGAGTGTAATATTACTGTTTTCAGCATCATTCAAGTTTTCTTTCACACCAATATGAGCCACATTAGTTATCTCATCATTAATGCATAAAATCTATGAATTTTCATTATGTAGTTCATCAATAGATAGAGAAAAAATAGAATTTGATAAATGAGAGGACTCCCTGAATTCATCTTCTATTGGTTCAGATTCTTGATCATAGTCATCAAGAATGTCAACTTCTTTATCAGTAACATCGGCTCCTTCAACTTTCTCCATGAGACATTCATCAACAATTTATTGAAGTTCCTTGATTGAAGATTCATTTGATATAGCTTTTTGTTCATCCTCGATATGGTTCAATACCTGCACTCTTTCTTCTATCTCTTTAATTTTTGTCTGGCATTGGAAACATGTGAATTCAGAATGCTCCTCTTCATGTATCTTACACCAAGTTGGTAGCAATAATTCTTCTAGAGGGACTCTATATGTCAAGCTTGCCTAGTCTTTCATAAATTTAACAACAAACTCTTCATATCAATTGTGTATTGAAGATATTCATCATGAACTGAGGAAGTTTGGCGTATCACCTCTTCTTCTTTTGGTTCATTCTTAACTATATTTTCCATTTTAGACACTTGGTTAGCCTTTGTAGGACCAACATCCTTTGTGTTTGTAGGTTGTTCTTCACTTGAATGTTCATCAACCACCTCCATTGCCTCGGATATTTTAGACTCTTCCTTCCATCATGTTGCTTTGTTTGTGGATGGATCAACACCTATTGCACATTCTCCAGATCTAGAATTTGTCTTCTCTATAGTGCATTCCTTGACTAACTATTCTTTCCATTCCAGATATCTCCCAAATTTAACAATAATGTCCACACATGAATGAAAAGTGAATTTTAAATGAGATGCAATATGAACTCTACACCATTTAGATGAGATGAAATCTGACAAACACTTACCACCACCAAGTTGATCTTTAACTATCTTTGTGACTGTCTCAACAACAACAACATCAACAAATACTAAATCTATGGAGGCTAGTGGTTCAGGCAGGTTCCGCATGAAAATATGCCTTTGAAAAACCATCTCAATTTTACCCAAAAAAGTTAAGCATTCAAACTCATCATGCCTAGAGGTATTATGGATTATGCACTGGTCTGATAATGCATAGTGATGAAAACCCTTACTGTTCCAAAGATCCAATCTCTTATTCAGAGACACACATAGTTCAGGAAAATCAATCTGATGATTGTTCCCATAATGGAAAGCATAAGGCTGCTTTTCCATCTTGACTCAGAATTTTTACTTTCCGATTTAGAGATCTATCATATCTCATATTTTCAACATGAATTCTCATTTAACTTCCAACAATGTCACTTACATTTGGCCCTCCTTCTAGCGCCAATTTGTTGATGGTGTTTTCTGCACAACAACAACTCAGATAGAATATAATATCCTATCTCTTTTGAAAGGTAAATCTCTATTAGCAAGCCTCAAGAGATAACCCCAAGGTATCTAATGTCAGGTCTTGACAATGCAATAAAACAAATCAATGATAAATGTGAAAATGTTGGTAATCACAAGGGGCCTTACAAATGAACAATGTTGGAAGGTGTACTTTCATCATATGTATCAATATGGTGATGCTTTCAATCCTAAAACTAACCCAGATATAAAGGAAGAGAAAAAGAGAAGGGTTGAGAGAGATTCTAAACTAAATCCTAAGATCAATCACAACAATGATGAATGTTGCAAATGGATAGATCCCCAATAAAACCAATCTTTGCTTGATCAAGGACAAGCCCACAACTCCGTAGAAATAATGCAATATTCTAAGGAAACTGAATATTTTCAAACTATGAACATTCATCCACATACCTAGTAAATGGCGCAATGTAAACAAGCATCCACAGTTGAACTTAGCACAAACATAAGGCCCAAACTAACTTTACACAAAAACTTATAATCAAAAAATTGCTAAAATTATGGACTGGAGATCGATCAACATCATTAACATTTCACCATTATCATGAAAAAGTGGGTGGCAACTCTAGATGAATAAAAAAATTCAGACTGACATAATAAGATGCAAATCAAAAAGGAATCAACCTAGAGTTCAGACCATCACAGTTTCTCACAACATGCAAGGAAGGAGATCTTTGTACAAAGAGGGGGATGGTCTTGATAATAAAGGAAAGTCAAATTACAAAAAAAATTAGAACAAGAAAGTGTTTAATGACTTGGACATAGAAAAAAAAAACAAAGCATCAAATTTGTTGCTGGAAACACATAATTCATATGATACGCTTGCAAACGAAGAGAGCCCATCTAAAGAGCTCCATACTCCTGAGGGGAGGAGAAATCCTTCCCACCCAGTGGACCTTGGGAAATTTGATGAGAACATGGCTAAGTTCGAAGCTAGAAAATGGAGAGAATATGAAGATGAACAAAGAGCAACACTCTATGAGGGAGGTCTTGAGTATGATGAGACATTCGAAGAAAATCATGAATTTACGACACAAGATGAAGAAGATACACAATGGGAACAAATGAGGAAAAATGCAGAAAGATTAAGGGTGGAGTATGAGCAACAACTTCAAGCAATGGAAGAATTGAGAAATATAAAGTTACAAAAAGCTCAAAACAAAACATTAGTAACTAAATCACCCAAATATACACCCCCCCATAAAAGAAACAATATGAAGCCATCAAGTCCCCCTCAAGCCCACCGAAATCAGCCTAGAAATTAATATAGAAACACTAATGCTCCACCACAACACCGAAATATTCAACCAACTCCTCATCAACAGTATGCACCCCCACAAGGCCCACAATATATGGAAAACAACAACCCACTTTACCAACACCAGCATTTTCAAAATCCCCCTCCACAATGCACAACTATGATTAGACAATTCAATCTTGTTGGGTTTCAAATCTATTTGTACCCCCTAGACAACAATTGGAGGAACTTAGTCCCTAAATTCATAGGAAGTAATGTAGTTACAACTGAGGAACATCTGAGAAACTTTAAGGCAGTCATTCAGGATTTGGACATGTAGTATGAGGATGTACAAATGAAACTATTCATGATGTCATTCATTGAGGATGCCAGAGACTGGTTTAAAATTTTACCAACTGCATCCATTTACTCCATTCAGGTGTTCCACGAACAATTTCTTCAACAATATGGAAATCAGTGTGCATCATATTTTTCCTTACATGAGTTAGTGACAATTCAAAAACATCAGAATGAGTCAGCCTTTGATTTTAACCAGAGGTTTGTTAAATTACACAATAAAATACCTTAGGCATCCAAGTTGGTTAACCCTACTGTGTTGAGTATCTATTTGAAGGCCTTTGACCCCAAGACAGGATATGAATTGAGAAACATGGGTCCTAGGAATTTGGCGTAGGCCCAAAAGATATCCTTAACCATTGAAAATAATAGGATAGCTACAGGGATGTTATCTAAAAGGGAAATCCCTAGGATTCCTCAATATGTTCCAACAAACAGATGAGAACACATATAGGAATGAAAGACCAAGGTTGTAGGACATGCCTTATAATACCAATTGGAAAGATGGGAAACCAATGAATGATAGACCTAGAAATAAAGAGACACTGGATCCATTAAAAAGAAAAGGGGCATACATGGTAGATAAAAGTCCCTAGTGTTTGATTTGTTATGCACCACATTCCCTTGAACATTGTATAATAGCTCAATCAATACCAGAGGAAAATACACAGGAAGATGGTGATGAAGACCAGAATGTCTACCTAACTTCCCACACTCTTAACCCTTTGGAGCAGGAATATGCATCTTCAGAGGAGGAAGGATATGAATACAATGTGGATCACCAAAAATACAATGTTCACATGGTAGAGCAGCATGTTTTCTCTGATCATGAAGAAAATGATAATGAGAAATACCCCCCTGTTGCATCAAGTCAGACTAATAGATGCAAGATAAGAAGACCAAGTGAAGAGGAGATTAAAAGATTGACGATTGCAGCATTGGAGGATGCTAGAAACAAATATCGTTTGAGAAACATAATGGTAAATAAAGATGAGGGTGTCCCAAGGGGGATATTTATAAAAAATAAAAAGGCATCAGATGAGACATCAAAAGGAACTGATGATAAACAATCAAACAAAAGAGAATAGAAAGGATCCCCTAAGGAGGAAAGTAAGAAATCTCCCATTGAAAAGAAAAAGCCAAATCAAACATTAGAAAAGGAAAAGGAAGAAAACAAAGGAGAATGCACTGAACCTAA
Source organism: Sequoiadendron giganteum (assembly GCA_007115665.2). Classification (NCBI taxonomy): domain Eukaryota; kingdom Viridiplantae; phylum Streptophyta; class Pinopsida; order Cupressales; family Cupressaceae; genus Sequoiadendron; species Sequoiadendron giganteum. Next base: position 165,202,671 of record VCHN02000014.1, read on the forward strand.
AAGGGCAATCAAAACTGAAGGTACATCCTTTGATTTTATACAAGATTTATCTCAATTGAAAATGTGTGTACCATTAATTGAAATGATGAAAATCAAGGAATATAGGGAAAGTACTATACAATTAATTTCTAATGGAAATCAAAGTATAAGCCCTGGAAACAAAGAAGTCTCTGAGATAAATAATAAAAGGAAGGAGGTAAAAATCCCAAAATCCTACCTAATGAACACACCACAAATTGACCCATTTTTCACCACTTTACTCATAACCAGAAAACTGGTAAGAAATTGCATGATAGACTCAGGTGCTTCTATGAATATCATGCCAGTAGGGGTAATGAAGTAGCTTGGTTTATGGATAGATGTGGAGGGAGGTAAATGCTACGCCATGGATAGCAGGCCTACCCCGATTGTGGGAATCATGAAAAATGTGGAAGTGAGGTTAGCAACTTACCCACAAGCCTCTCACACTATTGACATAACTGTAATTGACACACCACCCTAGTTTGGGATGCTTCTATCAAGACAGTGGACTGCTCCAGTAGGAGGCAATGTACAGTTTGACTTATCATATGCCACCATACCAGTGAATGGGGAAGAGGTAAAACTATATAGAGAACCTAGGGTGAATCAAATTGTTGAATATGCTCCTCAAGAGCCACTGAATTGTTTATGTGATGTTGATTTGGGAAGTTTTAGAGTGGAACTATCTCAACCTGAGTTGGAAAGCAAAGATCCAATTGATTAGAATATTTCTAAAAATCAACAAGGAATATGGAAAATGTACTTTGATGGAGCTTGCAGCCAAGAGGGTAATGGAGCTAGTATAGTTTTTATCTCTTGATGGTTCAACTTATAAATATTCATTTATGTTGGCATTTAAATGTACAAACAATGTAGATGAATATGAAGCTTTATTGACTGGATTGAATTTAGCAGTAAAACACAAGATCAACATCTTAACATTTTTTGGAGATTCGGAACTAGTTGTATCTTAGATCAGATCAAAATATATAGCAAAAAATAAAAGATTGAAACAATACAGAAATGCGATATGGGATACAATTGAACTATTTGATGCCTTTTCCATTGATTGGGTCGACAAATCAAAAACCATAATGGCAGATTTCTTGGAAAATGTAGCATTAAAACAAGATGATATCACATTAGCAGGAGTGCCCCAAGTGGAATTCAAAACAAGACCTGCAGTACCTGACAATGTATATAGTTGGCAGGTTTTCAATGATGACACTGACCTTTTGAAATTCCTTCAATGTATAGACCAGTATGAGGCCCAAGAAATTGATTTCAACGCCTTTGTGGAAGAAATAAATGGAGAAGAGACAGTGCTTGGAAAGAAAGTCTTGCAACTTAAGACTAATAAACTTCCCAAGGGGTTGGTAGTTTTGGAAAGAGTATACAATGGAAGTGATTGATCCCTTATGAACAAACACCAGTCAAAAGGGAAGATATTGAAGAAGTAAACTTGGGGACCGAATTATCACCAAGGAAGGTATATATTGGAAAAAAGATAAGCCCTATTGTTTGAAGAATTCTGATTTCATTGTTAAGAAAGTATAAACATGTGTTCGCATGGTCTTATGAAGACCTCAAAGCGTATAGGGAGGATTTATTTCAGCATGAAATTCCATTGAAAGCAGGTGCAAAACCATTTAGACAAAAACAAAGGCCCATTAACCCCACTTTGGAACCAAAAATGCAGGAAGAATTGACCAAGCTTAGAGATGGAGGTATTATCAAACTTGTGAAGCACTCAACATGGGTGTCAAACCTTGTTCCTGTTAGAAACAAAAATGGAGATATAAGACTATGTGTAGATTTCAGAAATTTGAATGTAGCATCTCTTAAAGATAACTACCCACTGCCTAACATGGAAGCCATATTGCATAAGGTAACTGGGTGTGAGTTGTTGTCTATGATGGATGGTTTTTCTTGTTACAACCAAGTTAAAGTCAAAGAATGTGAGCAATACAAAAAATCTTTCATGACCCCATGGGGAACATATGTATATGTGAGAATGCCTTTTGGTCTCACTAATACGGGAGAAACCTTTCAAAGGGCTATGAATTAGCATTCACTGACCTGATCAATGCAATAATGGTGGTGTATCAAGATGACCTCATGGCTTACTCAAAAGGGGCTGAAGATCATATAGGGCACCTTGAAAAAATATTCATTAAAGCTTTAGAATATGGCATCATTTGAACCCTAAGAAATGTCATTTTGTTGTTACAGAGGGAAAACTCTTAGGACACATTGTAAAAAAAGAGGGAGTTAGGATAGATCCCGAGAGAGTTGAGGCTATAGATAAGGTTCCTATCCTTAAAATTTTGAAATCCATCCAGTCATTCTTTGGGAAGATTAATTTTGTTAGAAGGTTTGTATCCAACTTTGCTAAGATTGTCAAGCCCATATCAAAAATGTTAAAAAAGGGACAAAAGATTGAATGGACCCTAGAAGCATTAGAAGCCTTTGTATCCATTAAAAGAGCCATTAAGGAAGCCCCTGTCCTCAAGTCTCCTGATTTCATAAAACCTTTTCAGATATTTTCATTTGCTTCCCTGCATACAATAGTTGTTGTTATGTTATAGAAAAATGAGGATGGTCATGACCAACCTATATCTTTCTTTAGTAAATCTTTACAAGGATCAGAATAGAAGTATGACATAATGGAAAAACAAGCCTTTGCACTGGTCAAGGCCACAAAAGCTTTCAGGCCTTATCTTGTTGGAGCCAAATTAATTGCATATGTTCCTCACGCAGCAATCAAAGACATCTTGACACAATCAAAAGTGATAGGGAAAAGATGCAAGTGGATTAACAAAATTCAGGAATTTGATATGAAAATACAGATTACTAAATTGGTAAGGGGCCAAGGATTGGCCAAATTGATGGCAGAGACAAACATTGAGGCAAATCAAATCTGTAATGTACAAGGAGAAGGAAATGCAATTGCAAGCATTGAGCATACACCCTAGTACATAGACATCATGTATTACCTTAGGAACACAAAATTCCTAGAAGGACTCAGTGATAACCAGAGAAGAACTATAAAACTTCAGGCTTCTAAATATGTATTTATAGAAGGAGATCTATTCTGGAAAAACAGAGATGGAATGTTGCTGTTATGTTTGGATGAATCACAGGCTGATCATGTTCTAAAAGAAATGCATGAAGGATTCTGCGGAGGACATTATTCAGCAAAGACAACTAGACATAAAATCCTTAGGGTAGGTTATTACTGGCCAAAAAATTTCAATGATTCATTTTCATATGTAAGGAAGTGCGAGGCATGCCAAAAGTTCTCAAGGAAAATAAAGTATGAGGGAGCTCTACCACTCGGACCTATGCAGGTTGAAGCCCCTTTTCACTAATGGGGAATTGATTTCATTGGAGAAATACAAGAGAAGTCGAGTGGAGGACATAGGTGGATACTAGTGGCCACTGATTACTTCACCAAATAGGTGGAGGCAATCCCAACCAAGCAAGCAACAAGTAAAGTTGTGATCAACTTTCTAATGGATAACATTATTACTAGATTCGGTACACCATTGAGAGTGATTACAGATAATGGCATGTGTTTTAGGTCTGATGAGTTCAAAGAGTTTTGTAAGACATATGGTATCAATGTTTCTTATTTTGCCCCATATCATCCACAAGCTAATGGTCAGGCAGAATCTAGCAACAAGAGTCTTTTAAAAATCATAAAAAGGATGCTTGGTAAGAACAAAAAATCTCGGGATTCAAAGTTAAGATTGGTTGTATGGGCAAACATAATTACTATTAAAAGGGAAATTGGGATATCCCCATATGAATTAGTCTATGGAACACAAGCTAGGATGCCTTTGCAAAATTTATTGCCAGTTTACAAATTTATCCTTCAAGAAGATATAGATATTCCTGAACCAATGGAGGAGAGAATGGAGCATCTTGCAGAACTTGATGAAATAAGGAGAATAACTCAAAACCAGAACATGAAATTGCAAGCACAAATGAAATATTTGTTTGACAAAAAAGCAAAAGGTAGAAATTTTGAAAATGATGATCTAGTATTGATGTGGAACGCTAGATGCCAAGAGAAGGGAAAACATGGAAAATTTGAGGCACTGTGGTTAGGACCTTTTGTTATTATTTTCAAGCAAGGAGAGGATTCATAATATTTACAAAATATGAATGGTGAAGAACAGGAGTTGCCTGTACATGGGCAATTTCTAAAAAAAAATTCTCTTTAAAGTCACAGAAGATCAAGGATTGCCAGTGCATGGACAACTTTTGAAGAAAATTTTCTCATAAAATTTTCCATGCACAGTAGTATAGGAAGTAAAGGATACAGGAGATTGCTATTACATGGACAATCCTAGAAATCCTTATTTGATCTTTTTCCATGTATAGTAGTTTAGGATCATTTTTCATCTCCACTTGCTCTCATCCATAATGTTTGGCCTGCTCTCCTAGAGATCTGGATCCTTGCAATGATCTCACAATCATTCATCCCTAGACGGAGCCACTATTGGAACTATGAATTTACATCTAAAACCCTAAATTTTTCTCACAAATTTCAATAAAAATCCACTAAAATCCTAAAGTTTTATTCTCATTGGAACCTATCACTTTCCTATTTTTTCATATACCGCTTTACTCCCATTCATTTGCTATATTTTCCATTAAAAAATCATTCTTTCCATTCATATATGCCTTGTACACTTACCGCTACCTTAACATTCGCATCCTATTTGTTTACCGCCTTACCCCGACCTCCCACAATGGGTCTACGGTATGGCGGTAGCGGCTAAGGGAGCAGGCATGAAGTGTTTAACATGCATGGTCAATTCATTGACCGTGGTAGCATGGTAAATTGTTGGCAAAACAGTTAGCAGCGACGGTGTGGTAAGCAATTAGCGGTTACCGCTATACCCCGCACTATTAACACAAAGACCATGGTAGAGCGGTAGGCGAGGAGGGAAGTAGCGAACAGTTACCGTGCAACCGTGCGCGATTAGTATGGTCATCGCGGTATCGCAGTGGACAGTCAATGAATAGGCCAAAGCAATCAGTAGTCAAACACCATGATACCATGGGTGGGAAAGTCAAAGCCCGCGGTTGAGCGGTAAAAGTAAAGGAAGCTGCGGTGAAATCAATAAAGCCACGGGAAAATGAAATACTAGGAGTGGTATGACATAAAGTAAAAATAAAGGCAAATTGTAAAATGAAATATTAAAAGGCGAACTATGTAAAATATCTAATTTTCCAAAAGGCAACTTAATTAAATATTTTTATCTCTATCAGGAATAGCAAACGACTATAACAGTGAAATGAAGAGTTGTGACTCTTGGAATTTTTGTATAAAATGTATTAGAAAATCAGTTGTAAAAGGGGTAGAAAATAGATTTAAAATAGGATAGACTGCTGTAAGCATTATATTTTTAGAAATGATGGCATTCAAGGAGGCTATGTTGCATGTATGAATTTCAAGGAAGATAATGAAAAACTGTTAATTTGGTGATTTCATCCTGGCATCAATTGTTTGTTGGATTCTTGCAATTATTTGATTGTCTCCAATCTGATGTTTCTTGATTATTTAAATTGAAGTATCAAGAATATATTCGATTTATCAGTACACATTTGTTGTTTCTGTGTGATTTGGTTTATTGGATTCTTTAAAGAAGAATTAAAATTCCTTTCAATCAATTACAGTAATCTTGAAATGTCATTTGGATCAATAAGAAGAATCAGATAGTTAGATTTGATATTCTACCTCAAGTAGGGTTTATCAATTACTTTCTTGCATGTTTATACTAGTTATACACTCATAGTTATATACCAAACAATTAGAGGACCTGCTAGATAGAAACCATTCATTAAAGGCTTTCATTTGACTCCGTTTTACCCAACAAGACACTGGTCTCCCTTATTTACATTACATCAGTTTTATTCATTTCATTTGACATCTCTTAATTGAACATATTAATTCATACCTTGATATTGCATATACAATTCATACCAAATTAGGATCATATCTTTCCATTGTTAAATTGCCATTTGTGGATAGTTAGATCAAGTAGGAAACATAAATTCAAAATTTTTGTTGCTCATATAGGTGCACCAGCCTAGGTCTAGCAGAGCCTTAAGAGTGGAGGGTTTAACCATACTGGTTGGCCTTGTTAGTTGACCAATAACGTAGTGAGAGTTTGGCAACCTATCTTGGTTCATTCAAACTAGTGTTTTTGAGACCCAACAAAAAGATTGAAGATTAAGCAAGTGATTATGGATGACACTCCTCCAAACTTTGATGAGTTACTAGACAACATAGGCAAAGGAAAGACAAAGGAGAAAGCTAAGGTGATCTCTAGAATCACTAGAGATGAGGCAAATAATCGAGTGATCCACATTGCTACCCCTATGCCTGATAAGAATAATGATGTGGTAACTAGTCATGACTACAACATTCAGACCATTAACCTTGGGCCCACCTCCATGATGCAAGAAGTTGAAGAATTTGAAGGCTCCAATGCTACAATTTTGGGCAAGTTAAAGAAGGAGGTGCAATATAAGAACGATTTTATGAAGGAGAATGAGAGTTTGAAGAGGCATTTGTAGGATCTCATGAGGCCCTTGCAATCTGTTGGTCAATTTAGCTCTTCATTGTCTGTAGCAAGCCTTCTACCTAAGGGGACCATCACTGAATTAGAGAAGATGAAAACCACCACATAGGTCACGCATGACTGGTTATAGGGAGTGGAAACCAAAGGAGATGATGCAATAAAGGGAATTTTATCAACTGATGGGGATGCACATAGTTTGATGGAATGGTTGAGGAATGTGTTAGCTCAAGATAAGGGGGATATTGACCTTTTTATGCAGAAAACCAGGATTGTTTTGGAGTATATTGAGGAGAAGCTGGTGGGTGATGGAATCCTACCTTCTTCAAAGGTGATCAAACCTTGGGAATGGTATGAGGCTTTGCAGATAAGGCAAAGGGTACTGAAGAAGATACAAAAGCAAGGAAAACAAATTGAGGGTACCCTAACTGATATATACAGAAGATGTATTTCATTATTTGAGATCATGACAGGAAGGAAAACTTTTGCATCTAAGCACCTAAGTTTGGAACAATTGAGGGACTGGTGGCATGAGATTTATACTTCAGTTGATGATGGTCCAATAATAGTTCACCATCTAGATGATGCGGCCACATATGTTGTAGTCATGGAGAAATATCAAACCCTAAAGGTGGAGTGGGATGAGGTCGTCAGGAAATCAAGGGAAGAAATTAAATATCTTGATAGAAGATTCAAGGTATTAAATATCCCACCTTTGGCTAACCTAGAGGAAATTTTCCTTAAGGTAAAAGATAAAATGGGGCAAGATAAGGACAAGGGGGAAGGCATTTAATGCAAGGCTACATTGAAATGTGTGCTTCCCTATTGTTCCTTCTTTTTTTTTTCACATGCATTGGACTGGGTTACATTGGAGATCCCTAGGCTAACCTAGAAGGGAGTAGCATTTAATAGAATAGTTTATTAGATTTTTCCTTGGCTGACCTATTTTTGGCCGACCTTCCTTGTAACCCTAATTTGGGATGGCATGTTCTATAATTATGGCATTTGGCCTTATTTGTAAGGGCTAGAAGATTAGATTTTGGGATGAAATTAAGTAATAGAGCAGAAAGCTAGAATTAGGAGTTAGTTTTATTTTGAAGCAAGTGATGTAACACAGAATATTGGAATTGTTGCTATCATTGGTGATTCAATACAAGTGAAGACATTGTGCTTTGGTGGCCTCTCTTGGATTGATTTATCTTGCATGGTTCTTATTCTATCTTTGAAATTTCTTGGAAATATTTGAATACATGTTAGATTTAGAGTTAAATTATTTAATGGTATTTGTGATTAGATAATTTGGGTGTTGTAGTGATCTTTGATCCATACTTTTAGCAACTTATTGATGGTGGGTTGTTGTGCAAAGTTAGCCCGGATCTTATATTTGTGTGTTTGGTTCAATTGTGGGTATTTATTCATTTCAATTGCAAGTAAGAATTGGCTTGAATGAATGGTTCATGATCTGAAAATCCCAAATTCCTTAGAAGATTTCACTATTTCTGCAAGATTGTAGGTTAAGTCTGGGTTAAGCAAAAATTAGTTGAGAGATTGGTCCGCTCCAAGTATTTTATCATTAGTATTGTTGATCTTAGGAGTGATTTTAATCTTAGGATTTCTGAAACCCTTGTCTTTTTGCCACTACTTTGAATTTAAGTTAGGTTTAGGAATTCTAAGTATCAACATATTGCCAAATCTGATAGGTTTAGAGGTTCCAAGATTTGTTTTGTAAGGTCCCTTTGTGATTATCAGTATTTCACATTTTATCACTGAGTTCTTTTGTTGCATTGTCAAGACCTGACATTAGATACCTTGGGGTTATCTCTTTTCCAATAGAGATTGACCTTTCAAGAGAGATGGAATATCATATTTTATCCGAGTTGTTGTTGTGCAGAAAACACCATCAACAATACCTGTGTTAGAATCTTTTGAAAACAACTTGCAAGTTGTCATTTTGCTCCACCTAGGGTTTGATGACTTAAGTTGACTTGAATGGAATGATGGTACCCTTTTCAATACTTTATTCTTTGCCAAATCTAAATACAACCTACAAAACACATGCAAAGATAAGGAAAATGTTAGAGTTAGAGAATAGGGGTTTGCCTTAGTCAAACCCCATTGATGGTAATCATACCCAAATGAGATGAAATGAAAGGAAAGATGATTGAATAGTAAAGCAATGTAAACACTCACCAAATCCTTTGTTGAAGATGTATGCAACATGCAAGAACTAGCTCCAATGGAGGTTGCTTGAGATGCCTTATGCTTGAGTGCTTGCTTGAGAAGCTTGTGTGTCAGAGTGCTTGTGAAGATGAAAAATGATCTTGGGGGGGGGCACAAATGAAGGTAAAAACCCTTATTTATACAAGATATGCCCTAATTTCCCAAAAAATCACTTGATAGGCCAACACTAGGGTTTTGGAGACAAATTCATGTTAGGTTTTTAATTTAATTTTTAATTTTATGCCTAAATGGACTAGGTCGCCCAAGGTGATGACCTAGTCTACTTGGACAAATTCAAGTGGAGGTTGGGAATTAAGTGATGTTAAATGATGTTTATCAGTCTTTCCTCCCAAAACACACTTAATTCGAGCCTAAAAGTACATTAAGGGACTAATTTAACATTAAAAAGGATTAATTTATTGATGGAAAGCCTAGGAAAGTGTGAAAATACATTACAACACTTAGACACAAGGCTTAAAAATGGGTAAAAAGAGGTTATTTAGGTGAATTGTATTGAAAGGGTCTTAGAAAAGTGGGAAGATGTGTTACAACACTTTGATAGGCCAAAACTGGTGGTAAAGAATAAGAAATATTCTAGCTTGGTTTAAGTGTTAATCCAAGCATCGTAAGATTGTGAGAGGTGTTGTGGCAATATACCTAAGGGCTAAAAGTAGTGAATTAAGTGGGGATGAATGCAACTAGAACACACATAAATTTCCTATGTGAAAATCTGGTTTAACTTTCCTATTATTCATTCCTATGAGGAACTCGCCAGGAACTGTTAACTGCACCAGAAACTGCTAACTATGACATGAACTGTTAACTGCAGTAGAAACTGTTAATTGTGATAGGAACTATTAACTGTAATAGAAACTGTTAAGTATGATAGGAATTATTAATAGTTTGTACAATAACTACGACATGAACTATAACAGTTTGCATAGTAACTACGACAAAAACTATAACAGTCTGCACAATAACCACGACAGGAACAATCTGCACAATAACTGCAACAGGAACTCTAACAACATGCACAATAGCTGTGATAGGAATAGTCTACACAGTAACAACAACAATCTGTGATAATAACAACAATTTACAGTAGAAAATAAAACACACTTTGCTAAATTACAAGTACTAAAATCAAACTTTAATGAAATCAACTTTTAATGAAATATCACATTACAAACTTAAATCATAAAACCTTTTATCAAACCAAGTTTTAATTAAAATATTGGAATTCAAATTACACAATAATTAAAGTTTTAAATCAAATGGAAAATAAATAACAAACAAAAATATTAATAGTAAAAATAAATAAATGTCACCATGCTTCACCAGGGAGTGGACCCTTGCTCTGTGGTTTCCATGTGAGATGGGATGAGATCCTTTTTACGCTACTGTCTTGATCTTGCGAAATATTATTTTATTCATCAATAATTTGATACAAAATCTTTGCTGCAAAATTCTATATGCTCTCTCTAACATTCTAATTCACCCCCTTTATAGCTTATTACATTGCCTTATAAGGCATTATACAAATTACAAGTTGTTTCACTATTCACACCCTTCCTCTTATTTCTACGTGTAAATTTGTTGCATTATTTTTCTAATATTATGCATATGCTTTTCTACACCACCAATCATATTTTTGTTCCGACCTATTTTTTTGCATTTGCTCTTATTCTTTTGTCCTCTTTTATGGCACTATCTATGGCTTGTGGGTTGGAATAAAACCAGCCATAAAAATAAGAATTTGGTGTGCCATCAAAATAGCCATTTATTTTTCCTTCGTCCATTATAATTTTATTAGTTACAACAACAAATAATATATGCTATTTATTTCTATAAGAGTAGCACAGTAAATAATTATTAACATAATATCATTTGCTACTACATAGGTTCCTATCAAGAACGTGACAAGAAGTATGTATGCTGATGGAAGGAAATTTGCATGCTACAAGATATATTTTCTAAGGCTTAAAATCATAATGCTTATTAGTAAAGACAATCAATAATTAATTTCCATATTTTATCCAAAAGCTATATTAATTACCAATTATATATATTTAATCATATGTAGCATAAAATGGCGAAATAGTATGATATGAAATGAAATTGGAATGTGGAAGTGGATATGAAGGTATATGAAATAGGCTAAAATGTTGCATAAAATGGGACACAATTGGCTCTCATCATTCCCCCCAACATAACATATTGCACGTCCTCATGCAATCATTATTTCTGAGAGTGTAGCCTTAGGATTGTGACTTAGGATTTCTTCTTCACCTCTTTACTATTATAGCTCATTCACAATCATAGTTCCCTTCAATTTTTCTATAGCTCTTTTGCATATCAATCGTCATGGATTTTATTTTGTTCTTTTTTCATACCTCTTGTGATTTTTATTTTTCATCATTTTTCCTTTTAGTTTTTTCCATTTTTGTTTCATCATTTTTTCTCATTTTTCATTGGCATTTTTCCATAGCATTTATTTATTGGAAATGCTATATATAAGAGGTATCACAAAATACTATCTCCATATTAATGAGCTATTTGAAATGGGTAAAATGATAAGCAATTTGAATAATTATGAGAAGTGAAAATAATGGATACTATGACTAAGATGGAATAATGAAGGATAATAGGTGAAAATATGGGTAAAAAGGATGGTGGACCTCCCCACAACTTAAAGGGTTGACCGTCCTCCAACAAAAAAGAGAGTATGGGTAGGAATATTGCACGATATGATTAATACAATAAGAAATATTAGTAAAGTTAAAAGATAAAATAATGAAAAATAAAATTGATTGGTTTACCAACTTGCATGTCCATGTATGCCAAGGTGTGGTAGCCAATGTAACTCTGCAGCTAGGAATCGCCAGCAAGGAAGGAAGCAAAAACTATGAAAAGGACTATAGCCACACCACATATGAAATATCTCCATCAGACTGAAGTTTTGAGGAAGCATACTGATGGTAGCTTGAATTCTCTCTTCATTTTGTCTAACACCTCAACTGAAAATGTAACTCTTGCGACAAGTGATCAAAGTGAAGTGGACCACAACAAATAAGAGTACATTTACATAAGTGAGCAATAGGAGGTGCTAGGAGGTACTTAGACAACCACTTAAGCAATAGGGTATACCTGCAAACTGATTAGCCCATAGAAAGAACACAAATTATTGCAATTTTTTTCTCTCTTTTTTTTCATTTTTTATTTTTCATTTTTTTCACTTTTTTTTTCATTTTTCAATTTTGATAATGACAAGTGACCATTGGCAAGCCAGTTTTCAATCACTTGTCGTTTAGTGGCGTTGTGAAAATAGTTTTCACCACTAATAATTTGATTCAACTACAATCTGCCAGAAACTAGTTTTCAAATTATAGCTGTCTAACAACACCCAAAGGTTTTCATTGTTAGAATTTATTGCTTTTTCTTTTTTTTGTTCATTTTTTCACTCTTTTTAGATAAACTACATATAATGACCAAAGAGAAGGAACTTTATGGATGTTGAAGTGACACCATCTAAAACTCGATTTCCCTCTATGACCCCACAAAATTCACAGTTGAAACTGGGTTGTATGTAGAGCTTTGAAATGATGAACAACAAGAAAGATACCTTCATCAAGATTGACCATGCATAGTTCATAGCACAATTGCTACAAACAATCTTGATCCATTTAGCTTAGGCCACCATATCATAAATCAGACTGTAGAACTTTGGAATCCATGCCCACTCACTTGGTTGAAGGAATTAATTACAATGACTGTGATCTTTGAAAGACACATTATTCTATGATGACCAACTTGAAATGGATCATATTGACATATCATGAAGCTATATTATCCTTTTCATGAAATAATGAGAGATATTCATAATTGTTCCCAAAGTTGTATGAAATTATAGAGTGCAAATAATACAACTTCCTTACCAAAGACAAATTTTCATAGGGAAAGACCAATTGTAGTCTCTCAACTTTTCAAATGTGTCCAAACAACTTTAGGTAGGTGGATACTCAACTAAAAATGTGATGATCTACAATATGCCCAAGCTCTGTGTGCATGTCTACAAGCGGCCTTTGGATTTTGGCTAGTGAAGAATTAGCCAAGAACACAATACTACAAGATTAATGGATCTCACAGACCAAGTTGCGTACTGTCCTCCACATGATCAGGCATCAAATTTGATATCAAAGAGAACTTGTGTTCATGAATGTTGAACACCTCACCCACAAATCTTCTTTTGATCTCCAATAGTGAAGTGGAAAGGAAACTTGGTGTCCTCCATATAGCTAGCATGACCAACAAAATGTTAGCAAAGCCAACAAAGTGTGTCATTCATGCATAGAAGCATCATCAACTGGTATTGGTGCAAAAGTGTTGAGTAACCACAACAACCTTTATTGGTTCCAAGTATCACACAAGTGGTTTTATTAGAAGCACCAATGAAACAATCAATGAGGGTTAATTAGAAATCAACCAAGAATCATTAAAATTCAAGGCATTCCCCCCCAACTTAACTTCACACTACAAATTCATGAGATCGTTAAGATAATCCAAATAATGAATAAATATAGTGACATATTTAAGAATATTTTTAAGCCTTGGTCAATGAACAATCAACCAAAGACTTCCAAAATTCAATGGATCCTCCCAACTTAATTTCACATTGTAAAATCATGAGGGTATTAGGAAAATCCAAAGAAGAAAGTGACATATTTAATAATGCATTGATCCTTAATGAATGATCATTCATTTGTAGCCTGTTATTAATTCATTCAAACTCATCTAGTTGTGCTTAATCAATTAATCATTATTGGCCCCAAATCAATAAGTGTGTGAGGAATGCACATTATTGCCATAGGCCTCCAAAGATCTAGATGTTTGAGCATAAAAATATTTATAAGTGATAGATCTTGTAGGATGACTTATCTCACACAACTCTTGAATCATTAAGGAACATAGTTCACTATTGCTTATTGCATGATTAATTTCAACACACATATTTATCATAAAATTAAAACCGCATTGAATTGTTTCTTTATGTGTGTGAATTAATTCTAAAAGATGTGATTCGTTAAGTAGATAAGAAGAACTAAATTGATTATCTTTTAGTGGATCACGTTCTTCAAATTCAATTAAACAAAAATCACATCCTTTAGTTGTGTGAATATATTGCAATTGTGATTTACCAATTTCATGCATATTAATGAAATGTAAAGGGATCAATAAAACCTCATTATTATATGCAGATTCAACCACCTTATTAGATAATAGTAATTTATTAGGAATTTCAATTTCCCTTGGTGGATATGTTGGGGTGGATGGTGGGTGGGATAATGACAATGGTAAAAGTTGTGTGGTATATAGAGTAGATGGTAAAGATGGTAATATATAAGATGGATATGGTGGAGATGGTACTATGTGGGATGGGTATGGTTGTTGTGAGAATTTATTATGCCATTCTTGGTAGTATCATAATTTCTTCCATTCACCATACATACTAGATGGGGAAGCAGTTTGTGAAGAAACATATTTCCTTTCAAATCCAATAAAATTATAATACATTTTAAAATCATCATTCATACCTCGATCTTCCCAATTGGATGTGTGAATTTGTCTTTGTGTTACAAAGAATACATCCTCACTTTCACCTTTATTTTGTCGAGGCTCGCTTACAACATCTATCTCCTTCACCATGTCCTCTTGAAAACTGTGGCACATGCACTTAGCTTCTTCCTTGCAACAATTAGAACAACAAGTGGTCAACTCATCATTTTTAAAATTGCATTGTCCTAAAAATTTATCAATTATTTGTTCTTGCTCAAATATGGAAATAACATTTGTGGATGTTTGTGTGGATGTTTGGAAATAGGTAGAGGGGCTATAAAAATATCACTTTTTGACAACGTGATTCCCCCACCAATTTCTTCTTTGGTTTTTAAATTTAAAATTGATGTGTTCGAACTACCTTGAAAATGTAACATTTTTATTTTTTAGGTTGTTTCTTCAAAATTTCTTATTTCTATCAATTCACTCACAACAACTAGTGTGAATATAAATGGTTGTATCTACTAAGATCTACCTACAAAATCTAACAATGCATCTATATGATTTAAACAACAAAAATTAGGACTAATCACCGAGCAAGGCTAGCAGTTGTGTGAGCTTTCATCCTAATGCATTGGTCCTAACTTAACTCACTGGATTTTTCAGCCTTTAAAACCTCTCCCCGGCAACAACACCAAAATGATAGGCCAAAACTGGTGGTAAAGAATGAGAAATATTTCAGCTTGGTCTAAGTGTCAATCTGAGAATCGTAAGCTTGTGAGAAGTGTTGTGGCAGTATACCTAAGGGCTGAAAATAGTGAATTAAGTGGGGATGAATGCAGCTAGAACACACATAAATTTCCTAAGTGAAAATTTGGTTTAACTTTCCTATTCTTCCTTCCTGTCAAGAACTCGCCAGGAACTATTAACTGTAAAATAAATTGTTAATTGTGACAGGAACTATTAACTACAATAGAGACTTCTAACTGTGGCAGGAACTATTAACTGCAATAGAAACCGTTAACTATGATAGGAATTATTAGCAGTTTGTACAATAACTACGAAAATAATTGTAACAATTTGCACAGTAACTGTGACAAGAACTGTAACAGTCTACATAGTAACTATGGCAGGAATAGTCTACACAACAACTATAACAACATGCATAATAAATGTGATAGAAATAGTCTGCATAGTAACAACAACAATCTATGATAATAACAGTAGCAATTTATAGTAGAAAATAAAAACACACTTTGCTAAATTACAAGTATTCAAATAAAACTTTAATGAAATGGCACATTACAAACTTAAATCACAAAACTTTTTATCAAACCAAGTTTTAATTAAAATTCTGAAATTCAAATTACACAAAAATTGAAATTTTAAATCAAATGGAAAATAAATAACAAACAGAAATATTAATAGTAAAAATAAATAAATGTCACCATGCTTCACCAAGGGGTGGGCCCTTGAACCATGGTTTGCAGGTGAGATGGGATGAAAGCCTTTTTACACTACTATCTTGATCATGCAAAATATTATTTTATTCATCAATAATTTGATACAAATTCTTTGCTACAAAATTCTATATACTCCCTCTAACATGCTAATTCACACCCTTTATAGCTTATTACATTGCCTTATAAGGCATGAAATAAATTACAAGTTGTTTCACTATTCACACCCTTCCTCTTATTTCTACGTGTAAATTTGTTGCATTATTTTTCTAATATTATGCATATGTTTTTCTACACCACCAATTATATTTTTGTGCCGACCTATTTTGTTGCATTTGCTCCTATTCTTTTGTCCTCTTTTATGACACTATTTGATCCTATTCTCTTGTCCTCTTTTATGGCACTATCTATGGCTTGTGGGTTGGAATAAAACTAACCATAAAAATAGGAATTTGGTGTGCCATCAAAATAGCCATTTGTTTTTCCTTTGTCCATTATAATTTTATTAGTTACAATAGCAAATAATATATGATATTTTGTGCTATAAGAGTAGCACAATAAATAATTATTAACATAAATTTAATTGCTGAAATTATTTGCTACTGCTTAGGTTCCTGTCAAGAACATGACAGGAAGTTTGTATGTTGATGGCAGGAAATCTGCATGCTGCAAGATATATTTTCCAAGGCTTAAAATCACAATGTTTATTAGTAAAGACAATCAATAATTAATTTTCATATTTTATCCAAAAACTATATTAAATAACACTTATATATATTTAATCATATGCAACATAAAATAGCGAAATCGTATGATATGGAATGAAATTGGAATGTGGAAGTGGATATGAAGGTATATATACTAGGCTAAAATGTGGCATAAAATGGGACACAATTGGCTCTCATCACACTTTTCAACACCTTTGTAAAACACCATTAGATTGTTGTTGATTTGCAAGCATTCAAGACTAAACCAAAGAAAAATAAGGCCAAAATCTAAGGGAAAAGGCCAAAATGAGTGGAAAAGTGTCAAAGGCTACACTTTTTGGTGACACATCTTGTTTATTCAAAAATTGGTATTAGAGCTTAGTTCCTTGGAGAAGAGCTTAACCATTTGAGGCAAATTCAGGATGGCGAAAAAGGTTGCTTTGGAATGCCTTAGATTCAATGACACGGATTATGCATTCTGGAAGACAAATATGGAAGGATATTTGGTTGCTCAAGGATTTGAGGTTGAAAAGGCTTATCAGATTGCATATACTCCCCCTAGAAATGGTCCAAGTACAGGTGCAAAAATCAAGGCACATGAGATCAATGCTAAGGCAAGATTTATTATTGTGAATAATCTTCCAAATACTGAATTAGTAAAAGTTATGAGTTTGAAGACTGATAAAGAGGTTTTGGATAATCTTGAAATCATTTATGAAGGAGATAAAAAATTCAAACAAGAAAAGTTGCACAATTTGAAGGCACAATTTGAGACCCTACATATGTTTGAAGATGAAACAATCAAAATCTACATGCAGAGAGTTGATGAGATGGTGAGCACAATAAGAGGTCTTGATGCACAAGTCAAAGAGTCTAAAGTAGTAAAGAAATTTTTCAAAGCTCTTCTTGATTTATGTAGTAAAAAGGTATCTTCTATTGAAGAAATTGCAAATCTTAATACTTATTCTAGAGATCAGATGATTGGTACACTAACTTCTTTTGAAATGAGGAAAAAGGGCTTGAAAAATGGTATAGCTATAAAGACTGCTTTCAAAGTCTGCGTATTAGAAAAGGTTGAAGATTTGGATAAGATCTTGATGATGTGGAAGCTAAATTTGTAAGAAGAATGAAGAAGGGAACTGGTATGCACAAAGGAAAATTACCTTTCAAATTTTTAGTTATGGTGATATAGGTCATTATGCTTCTAGAGTCTGAAAAGAGCTATAAACAATAAGAGTAAGAAAAATAAAGGAAAAATGATTAAGAAAGATTACTATGTGAGAGACGATGTTGGTATTTCAAATGATGAATCTGATTATGGAGACTTTGATGACATTGAAAGCTTTTTCTTGGCTATAAAAGATAAATCTAGTTTTGCTAACTATGAAATTTGTGTAAAGGAAAGTGTTCCAAAGAAGAAGGATAAGGTTGAAGGTACTTTGGTATCTACTTTTCATGTTAAAGAGGATAATAATTATTCGTTTCTTGACACTAGATTCTCTAATCACATGACCAGAGACAAAATTAAGTTTGTTAAACTTGAAAAATATGATGGAGGACTTGTTAAATTTGAAGATGATTCAGGAGCTAAGATTTGTGGAATAGATTTAATCAGTTTTGATGGCAAGCATAAAACTGATAATGTTTACTATGTTAAGGGTTTGAGGCATAACCTTCTAAGTGTTGGAAAAATGTGTAGTGAGGGATATAATCTTTTGTTTAAGGATGAAACATGTGAGATTAGAAAAGGGCCCAAAACTGTGATTATTTTTGGTAAGAGAACAAATGGAAACATTTATCAGCTTAAGGGTGCTGATGGTCATTGTTTTATGTCATAGATTAGTGATAGTTGGTTATGGAACTAGAGGATAAGTCATATGAATTTTTATAATCTGATGAGAATTATTTCAATTCATGCAATGAGAGACCTTCTTAGAATCACAAATCCTATCAATGTTATTTACATGGATTGCCAATTTGGAAAACAAACGAGTAGTTTCAAGGGAACAAAAAAACCTGCTACCAGACTACTAGAATTAATTCATACAGATCTTAGTAGTCCTATAAGAGTGATAAGTATTCAAGGTGGAAGGTACTTTATTCTTTTGACTAATGATTATACTAGAATGAAATGGGTTACTTTTCTTAAAGAAAAAATTGATGCACTGGATAAATTCAAGGTGTATAAAGCTATGGTTGAGAATGAAATGGATTTTAAAATAAAATGTTTGAGGTCTAACAGAGGTGGTGGATTTACCTCCAATGAGTTTAACATGTTTTGTGAAGTTCATGAAATAAAAAGGAATTTGTATGCCCCTAGAAATCAGAAAAATGGAGTGGTTGGGAGGAAAAACTAGACAATTCAAGAAACTGCTAAGAGTATGATGAAAGAGGAAAACCCATCAAAAGTATACGTGAGATAAGCTATTCATATTGTTTTTTACATGATTAAAAAAGTACTAAGAAAATATAACAACACAAAGACTCCCTATGAGTTATGGTTTGGAAGGATTCCTATTATGAAGGTCTTTAGAGTGTCTGGAAGCAAATGTTGTATCAAAAGAGATGAAGAAAACCTAAGAAATTTTGATGCAAGGTCTAATGAAGGTATCTTCCTTGGATATTCCACTAGAATCAAATCTTACCAAGTTACAAAAAATGCTAAGAAAGATAGTTGAAAGTATAAATGCTAAGGTTGATGAAAATTTCTAAAATTCAATTACAATAGATGGATATGTGTCAAATGAACTTGATTGCAAAGAAGTGGGAGAAGAAAAAGCTAATGAAGAAGCGTAGAATGAAGATGAAGAATATTTAGAGAAGACCCCTAAGACTCCTAATTGTGTGTAAAAGAATCATTTTGAAGATCAAATCATTGGAGATAAAAGGAAAGGTGTGTTGACAAAAAGAAAATCTACTGAAGTTGAGGTAAATCTATGTTTACTTTCTAAAGTGGAACCTAAAATAGTGAGTGAAGCATGTAAAGATAAACATTGGATGAAGACAATGGAAAAAATTATGCAAATTGAAAAAAATCAAACTTGGAAATTGGTTCCTAGACCGGAAAACAAGAACATAATTGGAACTAAGTGGGTATTCATAAACAAGTTGAATGAGAATGGAGAGGTGATAAGAAACAAGGCAAGACTTGTGTGTAAGGGTTACTCACAAGTGGAAGCTATAGACTTTGAGGAGACTTTTTTTCTTGTTGCTAAGATGGAAGCTATCCAAAAAAAAATGGCATTTACTACATATAAAGACTTTAAGGTTTATCAGATGGATGTGAAGTCTACTTTTTTGAATGGTGAATTGGAAGAAGTTTACATGGAACAACTAGAAGGATTTTAGTTATTAAAACAACCGTATATGGTATGTAAATTGAAGAAGGCACTATATTGGTTTAAGCAAACTCCCAAAGCTTGGTATGGAAGATTGGATAAATATTTGATACAACAATGATTCAATAAAGGAACCACATATAGTAATCTTTATTTCAAAATTGAGGACAACAAGATCTTGATAGTTGTTGTATATGTGGATGATATTATTTTTGGTGGAAATGAAGTTGTGTGAGAAATTTTCTAAAGAGATGCAAAAAGAGTTTGAACTGTCACTATTTGGGGAGATGAATTTCTTCCTTGGGATACAAATCAATCAAACATATAAAGATATTTTCATTTCACAATCTAAGTATGTTAAAGAGATGTTGAAGAAGTTTGGAATAGATGAATCCAAACCAATATGCACTCTTATGGTGGATGGTTGTAAAATGAGAAAATATGATGATTCACCTAAGGCTGGTCAGAGAAAATATAGATCTATGATTGGTGGAATACTATATCTAATTGCTACTAGACCAAATATCATGCATGCAGTTTGTATTGTGGCTATATTTCAAGAAGACCCTAAAGAAATACATGTTGCAGTAGTAAAGATGATATTCAGATATTTAAGAGGCACTCTATATTATGGCTTATGGTATCCTAAGGATGTTGACTTCACACTAAGTGCTTATACAAATGCATATTGGATTGGTTGTGTTGATGACAGGAAAAGTACAAGTGGTGGTGCATTCTTTCTTGGATGTAGATTGGTGTCATGGTTGAGTAAGAAGCAAGATTCAGTTTCTTTGTCTACTGTTGAGGCTAAGTATATTGCAACAACATCATACTATACATAGGTGTTGTGGATGAGACATACATTGAAGGATATCAAAGTTGTATATGATGAGTCTATTTTATCTTTTGTGACAATACAAGTGCAACTAATATTTCAAAGAATCTAGTGATACATTCAAGGACAAAGCATATATCTATTAGGTATCACTTTTCAAGAGAGAATTCTATGAAGAATGAGGTGAAACTTGAGAATGTACCTACAAAGGACTAGATTTTTGACATGTTTACTAAGGCTCTTCCTAAGGATACTTTTGAGTATCTTCAGGAGAGGTTGGGAGTTATTTCCCAATAACCCCTCTTTCATTGAACTAAATGCATATGGAGATACATCAATCTAGTGGATCTATGGATCTATTCCTTGTCTGGATTGATGTTGGTGGCTAATTCTCAGGTGGATTAGGTAGTGTCATGTGTTGTCATTGGTTTTTTGATTTAATTGGATGTACTCCTAAGGGGGTGTGTTCAAAGAAGGTAAGTTGGTTCGGTGGCAAATGGGGAGAATAACGCAAAAAAAATTATCCTCTGCCATTGATGTCAAAGGAGGAGAAAGTATCATGTGAAAAAGTGTAAGGTATCGATAGAGAAAGTTGTGTCTATTGTCAAATAATTCAGGGGGAGAAAAGAAAGTGTGTTCAGAACTGTTGTGTTATCTTTGATTATTTTTCACATCATGTGTTGCCATCAATGAAAAAGGGGGAAATTGTTGCAAATATGAAGGTGTTGTCATTGATGTCAACAAGATGTCTACTAATTGGTATTGTCATTGATGATAACTATGTGTTAAGGAAGTTGTTGCATGATGAAGATGTTGAGAATATTGAGAAAATTGTGAAAAAGAGGAAAATAAGTTGTTGCAAGTTGTGCATGTATAGTTAAGATATTGAGGAAGTGTTGTGAGTACATGGATATATCTTTTGTTGCAGTATCTTGACATGATTTGGAATGAAGTAATGAGTTGAGATGATGTTTTTGGTACTTGGTTTCCAAACGCTTTTGAAAAAAATTGATAAATAGAGAAAGTAACATTGTGCAAGTGTTCAAAGTGTGCTATGGATCATGCTCTATATTTATTTTGGGTTGAGGCTATGCCTGTGCAGATTTGGTATGTTTTTTGAGGTTGTTAAAGGTTTTTGTATTTAAAATTTTGGGTTCTAGATCATTGGTGAGAATAAGTTGTGTTTACCAGTATGAGAATTAGTTTTGTAGTGTTGTAGAGAGGTGTTAGGGAGAAGTATATTTTCTCCACATTTCTTTGTAGTTGCTTTTTAGGACTTGTGGTTTTAAAGGAGAGTTAACTGTAATGAAGATAAGGTAGCAGAACAACTTCCTACATTAATCTTGAGAGGAGAATAATGCAAAAAAATTATAGATAGTTAACAATTAAAAAAAACTTAAATAGAAATAAACACAAATATCATGCATACCACAACACAATGATTTACATGGGGAAAAACCTTTTGAGAGAGAAACTCCACATTCCAAAATCCACCCAATATATTTTTTGGAAATCAAAAGATTACAATATACTTGCAAAGCAAGCTTTTTTGGAAAAAAGATTCACTAAGAGGGGGGTGAATCAGTGTAGTGAAAAAATTAACTTTATGAACCTTTATCTTCAAAGAACTTGTAACATTCAACCAAAATACATTAACATGAAGAAAAAAATCACAACACCATAACACAAGAATTTTTACGTGGAGACCCTGTTAGGGGAAAAACCATGATGGATGGCCAATCCACAATATGATCTGAGTATACTCAAATGAATTTTACAATATGGGGAATGCACTTGCATTTAGGCACACTTCCTAGAGCTCATTGCTTAAAATAGAAAGGCTCACTTCCTTAAAAAATATTCAGATTAAGGCCATATGAGAATTTGAACTGAGAAAAAATAACATCTACATATGCTTGATTATAGTTTTGGTTAGGCTCAATACTCGATCTTCTGTCCTACAGACTGATTATGCACTTTTTCTTTGTTCTACTCACACACGCAAAACAAATCCTTTATGCACAAGTGAAATTGTGCAGTATCGCTCCTTTGCTCTGCTCTTATTCGCAATTTGCATCAACACACCTCATACACTCAAAATTATGTGAATGATATCTTATATATATATGTAACTAAATAAATAAATAAGAGTGGAGTTGTTGTGAATTGAAAGAAAGAATCAAGAGATAAGAAATATATACACATGATCAATGTGAGTGATGTGTGTGATGAAAATTTGAGTATAGCAATGCAAACTTCAAAGTGTTGGATTCCTGAAAGCAATGAGTTGAAGATGTCCACAATATTTCAAACAAGGTTGTGAAAGTATTGGAGAAATTGTGGTGGATTCCTATTGCATTAAGAAAGTGTTTTTTGTGTAACATTTCTCTTCTATCTTCTTTTATTTATTTTTGTGGCAATGAGCCCTGGATGTGAGCCTTTTGAATAGTGTGTCATATTCTGGTAGTGAGTTTTTTTGTACCAGTTTTTTAATTACTTATATTGTGAGTTAATCTTCACCGTGGTTTTTTCCCTCATTAGGTTTTCCATGTAAATCTAATGTTCTCTTGTGTATTAGGGTTTGGTGTTTGGAAGTCAATTGAAGATGGATATACCATGCCTACTAATGGACCAACAACTAATGATGAGATCAAGGCATATGAGAACAATGGCAAAGCAAGGAATGCTCTTTTAAGTGGTTTTTCTCATTCATAACTTGTGAAGGTAATGAGCTAAAAATATACTAAGGAAATCTAGAATAAGCTGGAAAGTGTTTATGAAGGAGATGATAAGGTCAAACAAGAAAAGGTGCAGAATTTGAAGACTAGGTTTGAAACCCTAAGAATGTTAAAGGATGAAGATATTGTAGGCTACATGCATAGATTGGATGAAGTTTTCAATTTCATCAATGGCCTTGGTGGAAAACTACTAAAATATGAGGTGGTAAACAAGGTGTTAAGAACTCTTCCTAAATCTTATAGTCACAAAGTTTCTACCATTGAAGAAGTTCGGGATTTAATTCATTATTATAGAGATCAATTGTTTGGTGCTTTAATTAATTTTGAATTGAGAGAGCTTGGTCAAAATGATTCAAGAAAATAGACTACTTTTAAAGCTATCAAAACATAGAAGGATGATGGATTGGATATGGATTATTTTGATGAGATAGAAGCAAATTTTGTTAGGAGATTGAAAAATGGGATTGGAAAGTATAGAGGCAAGTTGTCTTTCAAATGTTTCAATTGTGGAAAGATAGGTCATTATGCTTCAAGATGTCCAAAAAAAGTTTCAAATGACAAATATAAGGATAACAAAGGTAATTTTTTCAAGAGAAGTTATTATGTTAAAGAAGATGCTAGCATATCTGATGATGAATCTAACTACTTGAATGATGGAAATGATGAATGCTTGTTCATGGCTCTCAATGTTGGAACTAATTCTACTGGATTAGAAATATGTATGAAGAAAACTGCTCTGGAAATATGTCACAACATCAATGGAACTATTGTGACTACTTTTCATGCTAGAGAGAAGAAAAATCACTGGATAATTGAAAATAGATGTTCAAATCTTATGACGGGTGATAAGAGTAAGTTTGTTAAACTTGAAAATTTTGTAGGTGGTCTTGTTAAGTTTGGTGATGATGCGTCTGCTAAGATATGTGGAAAAGGTTCAATTAGTTTTGATGAAAAACATAATATAGATGGTGTTATTTATGTCAAGGGTCTTTGGCATAATATTTTGAGTGTAGGATAAATGTGTAGAAAAGGATATAATCTTGTATTTTAGGATGGTGGTTGTGAAATCAAAAAAAAAAACTCTGGAACTCTGGTTGTTGTAGGAATAAGGAAATATGGGAATGTTTATCAGCTCAAAGGTGTTAATGGTAAGTTTTTTATGACTCAAATCAATGAAAGTTGGATATGGAATAGAAGAATGTGACATCATTTTTGATATCCTAGTGAGGATCAGCTCTACTCAAGTTGTGAGTTTGCAGTGAATGTTAGGTTAGGAAGCAAACAAGAAAGACATTCAATATCAAAGAATATTATATCACAAGACCTTTAGAGTTGGTGTATACAGACCTATGTGGACCTACAAGAATAAGAAGCCTTCAAGGTGACAAGTATTTCATGTTGTTAATTGATGATTACTCTAGAATGACTTGGGTAACTTTTTTTAGAGAAAAATCAAAAGCTCTAGACACGTTTAAAGCATTTAAAGCCATGGTTGAGAATGAAATAGATATGAAAATTAATTGTTAAGGTTTTATAGAGGTGGAGAGTTCACCTCTAATGAGTTGAATAATTTATGTGAAGATCATGGAACAAAGAGGTATTTATTAGCCTCTAGAACTCAACAAAATGGAGTTGTGGAAAGAAATAATATGACAGTTTAGGAAGCAGAAAGGAAAATGATGAAGGAAGAAAATATATTAGATGTATATTGGAGAGAAGTTATTCATACTACAATATACATACTCAACAAAGTACAAGAAAGAGTAAACAATTCAAAGAATCCCTATGAACTATGATATGGAAGAACTCCTACTGTCAAATATTTCAGAGTGTTTGGGAGAAAATGTTATATCAAAAGAGATGAAGAAAACTTGGGAAAGTTTGATGCAAGGTCAGAAAAGGAATCTTCCTTGGATATTCTACAAGAAGCAAGGCTTACCAATGCTACAACAACAAGATGAAAAATATAATTGAAATTGGACGTGTCAGAGTAAATGAAGAACCACATAAAAACTTAGTACTAATAGAAGGATATTAATCTAATGAGTCCTTTTATAGATAAGAAGGAAAAAAAGAAAAAAAAAGGAAATGCAAGTTTAAGAGGAAGATGCTCTTGAAAGGATTCTTAAGACTCCTAAGTATGTGAATAAGAATCATTCTAAAGATCGGATCATTGGTGATAAGAGTAGAGATGTGTTGATAAGAAGAAATGTTGTTATGATAGAAGAACAAATAAATATGTGTCTAGTTTCCAAACTAGAACCTAAGACAATGATTGAAGCATGTAAGGATGAGAATTGGACCAAAGCTATGGAAGAAAAATTGATGCAGATTGAGAAGAATTAGACTTAGTAATTAGTCCCAAGACTACAAACAAGAATGTATTAGGAACTAAATGGGTATTCCAGAACAAGCTGAATGAGAATGGAGAAGTTAGAAATAAGGCTAGACTTATGTGTAAGGGATATTCACAAGTGGAAGGAATGCATTTTGAGGAAACATTTGCTCCGGTGGCAAGAATGGAGGTCATTAGAATGATTTTGGCCTTTGCAACACATAAGGTTTTCAAGGTTTATCAGATGGATGTGAAGTCTGCATTCTTGAATGGTGAATTGGAATAAGAGGAATACATTGAACAACTAGAAGGATTTCAGTTACTAGATGATCCTAATATGGTTTGGATATTGAAGAAAGCATTGTATGGTTTTAAGCAAGCTCCTAGAGCTTGGTATGCAAGATTAGACAAGTAATTGTTGCATCAAGGATTTAATAAAGGTATTGCAGATAGAAATTTGTATTTCAAAGTTGAAGGAGAGAAATATTAATCATGGTAGTGTATGTTGATGATACAATCTTTACATATGAAATTAATATATGTGGAAGTGATTTGTAGAAAGAGTTTGAAATGTAAATTTTTGGGGAGATGAATTTCTTCCTTGCGCTACAAATCAATTAGATGGAAAAAGGAATATTCATTTCAAAGTCAAAGTATGTTAAGGAAATTTTGAAGAAGTTTGGAATGAAAGACTCTAAATTGGTGTGTACTCATATGGTTATCGATTGCAAGTTGAGCAAGAATGATGAATATCCTAAGATTGATCAAAGAAAGTATAAATCAATGTTGATGGATTGCTATATCTAACAGCTACTAGATTGGATATCATGCATCCAGTTTTTCTTGTGGATAGATTTCAAGAAGACCCCAGAGAATCACATGTGGCAGTAGTAAAAAGGATATTCCAATATTTGCAGGGCACTCTAGACTATGGTTTATGGTATCCAAAGGATACTGATTTATCTTTAAGTGCCTATACTAATGCAAATTGAGAAAGTTGTGTGAATGACAAAAGAAGTACAAATGGAGTTGTTTTCTTTCTTGGAAGCGGATTAATTTTATGATTAAGTAAGAAGCATGATTCAGTGTCATTATCTACAACAGAGGAAAAGTACATTGCAGCAGTGTCTTGTTGCACACAAGTTTTGTAAATGAAGCAAACCTTGAAGGATATCATAATATTATATGATGAACCTATTTATATCCTATGATAATACACATGCAATCAATATATCAAATATTTTGGTGATACATTCAAGAACAAAACATATCTCAATCTGGTGTCACTTCTTGAGAGAGAAGGTTGCAAAAAATGAGGTGAAGTTGGAGTATGTGCCTACAAAGGATCAAGTTGCAAATATTTTCACAAAGGCTCTTACAAAATATACTTTTGAGTATCTCTAATAAAAGTTAGATGTTTTTCACCCTCCTTACAACTAGATGCATAAGAGTGTGCATCAGTCCTATGGATCAATTCAAGGTTTATTCTTTTGTTTTGAATTGATGAAGGCTACCTCTCAAGTAGAGTACATAATAGTGGTTACTGGTTGGTGGAGTGTATGGAGAAGAATTACATCTAAAAAATAAAGGAGCAAAGGGGGAGAGAGATTCAGTGTTGTAGGAGTAGTCTGTGAAGAGTACAAAAAAATAAGTGCAGTAAAGAGAGTGTGTAGTTGCTTGCAAGTGATGTGTGAGAGATGGAAGTTTTTCCCTTTGAATATTGTCAAAAGGGGAGAGGAAGAGATTTGGATGAGTCTGTGGCCCTTTTCCATTGATGTCAAAGGGGCAGAAAGTTGGAGTGGTTGAAAAACCATAGTTCAAAAAAGTATTAAAATAGAGAGTGTTTAATAGCAAGAGAATGTAAGTATGAAGAGTAAAGAGTTGCCCCAATCAGGGGAAATTTGCTTGTTGCAGAGTTTTTGATATGCTTTGTTGTTGATGGTTTTTTAGAAACGGTGTTGCCATCAATGATAAAGGGGAAGATTGTTGAAAGATTGAGTTTTTTTGAGTTGTTTGGGTGTTGTCATTGATGTCAACTCCAACTCCTTATATGAAGAGAGTTTTGGAATGCTAATGGTGTTCATGATTTCAAGCCTGGAGTTGTTGGTATTGGTGTCAACACATTGTACCGGTGTTGTCATTGATGTCTTACTTCAATATAGTTGTAGATTTTGTTGGTTTGATTTTTGTTGGGGGAGATTGTTGATGTTAGAGAGGATTGCACTATGTTTTGGTGTTGTCATCAATATTGTCATTGATGTATGCGATAATTAATGTTGTTGATGAAGTTGGTTTGCTTGGTTTCCAAGTTCTTTTGAGAAAATTTAAATAAGAGTGAATTCAATATGATAGAGTGGTGTTCAATGTTTTTCTCTGCATTTCTTTATGATTGAATATATTCCCATGCAGTTTGGACGTGATGATAGAGGTGTTCAAAGGTGTTATATCTATAGTTTCAGGTTTTGGATTATTCTACAATAGAAGATTTGATTGGTAAAATAGGATACCTAAGAGAAATAAGATTTATTTGTATTTCTCTGCATGAAGGTTCTTGTCTTGCGGATCTTGGAATGTACTTACATTGTCTATATCTACCTTCCCTTGAATTTTTAGGTGTTTTGATGCTCCGTAAGGTTGTTTGGTATGTTGATATCTGAGTCAGTGTATCTAGTTGCACAGAATGAAGGCGTTCTTAAGTTTCAAGTGGTTGCAATATTATTGTCAAATATTTTGATGATGTGGAATATTCTGAGATGTTTTGGAATGGTGTTGTACCATCTATGATATTTTTTGGACATGGAGAGGTGTGTTTGGAGTCATTTATTAGTGTTGGTGCAGGTTTGGTCGACCTGGCATGCTAGCGCTAATTGTAGTGGATGATTTTTATTTGTGGAAGTGTTGAGAAGCAAGTCGATATAGATTTGGGTCCCAATCAAGTTATGGTATGGTTTTCCTTCACTTATTTATAACTTGCAAGTGTTTGGTGTCAACCTATTTGGTGTTGCATGATTGAGGTGTATATGTTTCCTTAAGGACAACCCGATTGAGACTGTTTTAGGTCAAAGATGGTATAAATACAAGGTGATTTTTTTTGTGGATAAAGCAGTGTGTGTGGTGTGAAAGATGCAAAAGTGATCAAGTGTGGTTATTCGAATGCAAGCTTTAATGCCTATGAATCCCAGATGCAGTGAGTAGAAGGTGTCTACAATTTAGTCTATTGAATGGTTTGTTTGTGCTCTAGTGGAACTATACCTTCAGCATAAGAGAGATGCATTGTTAGCAGTTTGAATTAATAGTGAGCCACCCCTTCTCCTTCTTTCTTTTGGACAACGATTCCTTTGACAATGAGTCTTTCTTTCTTTTGGGTAGTGATCCCTCTGATAGTGAGCCTATTGTATTCGGTGTTTTTATTACTTTATATTGTGAGCTAATCATCACCATGGTTTTTCCTTTCTTAGGTTTCCCACGTAAATTTGGTGTTCTTATGTGTTTGGATTTTTTTTCATTATTGTTTCTCATGTTTACATTCTACTAATGCATGACAAGGGTTTAATGATTGTTAAGGGTTTAAGGGCTAATACAGATCTAAATGTTAATGATGGTTTTAATGTTTTAATGTACAACTAATTCACCCCGCCTCCCCCCCCCCCTCTTAGTTGTCGTGTGCATCTAGCACCAATTTGGGCGTGTGTTTTTGGAAGATTGTTTTTACTTGCCTTTTTGAGTTTCAATTACTTGCAAGGTAATTGACACATGCTCTTGAAAGATAATTGGAGGAATTTTGATGACTAGAAAATAAATTACTCATTACAAGTTCCAAAATGTTTTTCTTCTTGGTGTGGAAGTTTCCTAGGCACCCAAATCTATCTTAAAATGTTTTTTTTTTCTTTTTAATATCAGTTGGGATTCATTTTTGGATCATTACAAATTATTGTTGATAATGCATTTGTTGTTCTTCATAGGCTGCTAGGGAAGATCAAGAACAAAATGTTTGAGGACTTCCAGATGAATTAAGTATGAAAGTCAGAGGTTCATCATAGTTTAATCTCACTCAAAGATTACCATAGTGCAGATTTGAGTTGTTACATTTCATTTTTAGAAGTTGTGTTGCAGGATAGTTGCAATTTGAATAGTTTGGGTTTTGCTTGGATTTTCTAAGTAGTGTAGACCATTGGCAACTTGGAGGCCATTGTTTTGTTGTTGTTGGACTATATTTTCAGTTTTTCTGTTGTAGAAGACTTTTGTGTGAAGTTAAATAAGTTATGGTGGATTTTGGAGTTATTTTTGTGAGTGTTTGAGCTCTAGATTTGGGGATTTATTCTAAGTTGTCTTGTATTAGAAATATATTGATGTTACCAAGTAAATTTAGCTGAAAATATTTTGTAAAATACATTCAAACCCCAACATTAATCATTATATATCAGTTGTGCTCAATTTGGTTTAAATTTGGTGTAATTTGATGATCAAAATTGCTTACTCGATTTCTCTGTTTATTAGTAAATGTGCAAATTAATAAAAGTTTGTTGAAAGAAGTTTCACATTTGAATTTCTTTTTGGAATGGGTTATAATAGAGACTCCTTCCAAATATCCAATATTTTCTTTTGATATTTGATTATATTGAGATAGCTAGTTTTGTGTTTGTGGTTGTTGTAGGGTATGCCTTGGAGCCTCAAACTTGGTGTGATCTATCTCTATAAGGGGTGCATGTATATACTTCTAGATATATTCTATGTAAATTACATCCCCAAGTACCTTTGAAAATGTGCCTATTGGGTTGGTCTCAATTGCCTTGTATGAGAATCTCTTGTATTTAGGCCTAGGATTTTGAGAAATGTCAACAAGGGTAGGTGCAACCATCTTTGAAAGCTAGAAAATTGCAACAAAATGATGGTGTTTTACTAGGGTTTCACAGAGAGGACAAAGATTTTGAGTGCATGGGAGTTTCAAGAGTATAAGAAAGTGAGAGTGTGAGAGTGACATAGTGTATTAAATTTTGTAGCCATTTTCTCATGATTTTTTATTATCATTTTCCTATAGCTCTTTTTTCTAGACAAGATATTTCCTACTTTTATGTATGATATACTATAGTACATTTGTTCAAAATTTATAATATTTTACGTTAGTTTATTTGTATAATTTTTTTTTTTATCCCTTGTTTGATATCTTGAGGGTTAGGTTGAGGAATTTGATGTTCAAATTCAAGCCTACCCAATGCTTCCCCATGGCTTAGACTAGATGTGTAATTTGTAGTGGCCTTATATTGATCGTTTCCTTTGTGTATTATTGATTTCTTGTCTACATGCTTATGTCTTAGGTATAACCTTTGTTCTCTCATGGTTACTAATTTTTGGTATGATGAACATATTGACCTTTTACGTTTGGATATGTGCACGAGATACTTGGTTGATGGTTTTTCATTGGTTTTTGTCTTTTGTGATATCCTTCTTATACTTACAATAGTTTGTGGAGGCTTTATGCTCTTGGTGTGTATTGTAAATGCTCTCCAAAACCCATAAATCTTTTGTGAAGTTAATTAATGTTCTCCTTGCATCCATACATCAAGAACTTCATCACTATCTATAATATCATTGTCACTATCGAGATCAATTTCTTTGAAGCTATTAGGGTCTTCTTCTATGATAAGTAGTCTTGAGATAGAGTAAATAATTCTTGGATCTTCCCCCTCTCTTTCTTTTGAAACTTCTACATAAGTTCTATCTTCCCTTTCACCTAGTTGGATATGTATTATCTTTTTTTCATCTACTAAATATATCTTTGTTTTATTAAATATACTATGCCATAAGAATTAACAAACCATCTTAATCCTAGAAATTCTTTGAAGGTGTTAAAGGGTCCTTCATCTCAATGACCTTGAAATGTAAAATTTTCTTAAGTACTTTGATGTTTACTTCCACATTTCACCATGTTCCCAAAGTCTCCATACCAAAACCATCTACCAAACTATTCATTGGTGTTTTAACTAACTTAGGTCTACCTAGTCTCTCCCAAGTAGTTGCCAGAATAATGTTCAAGTCCACACCTAGATCTACCATCACATGTTTAACTTTTCTATTATTAAGGTGTGTGGTAGTTAAAAGAGAACCATTCTTTCAGTTTTGATCCTATATAAGTTGATGGACTTGTTGTTTCTACTTGTTCCAATACTTCCCCAACTATTTTAATTTGACTAAGAGGTACTTTTATTGGGCCAAAGATGCCAAATTATTCAACATCATAAATTCTTCAAAAAACCAGGTTATGTCATCATTTTGTTGTATTTTTTGTTGATTTGCATTTTCCACCACTCTATCATGTTTTTTTTTGCTCAATCGGAAGTAATCATATTCTTCTTCTTCTGAACTTGATTCCTTGATAGCTCCTTCAATATTTTTGTTTATTCCTCCTAATATCAGTCCCTTGTCTTATTAGGACTATAGCTTTATTATCTTTATTTGTTTGTGTATTTTGTTCTTCACTAGAATATTCTTCATTTGATGTTTTAGATGACCATTGATCCATTATTTGACAACCTCTTACTCCTTGCGATGGCATTCTTTTTATTACCATAGCTCCTCTATAGCCTTGTAAATCATCACTTCTTTATTGTGTTCCATTTTGATAATATCACATTTAAATATGTAATGAGAATCATCTCCATAAAATGGACACTTCCTCTTTTTTTCTACCCAAAACTCTATAACATAATGGCTTGCATTTCAGCAATTATAACATGTAGCATCATTTCTCATGCAATTGTTTTGACCACATCCTCTTCCTCCTCTATAGTTTGATTCTTTATTATCTTCAATGTAATCTTGCAATGGGTCATTCTGCAATGCATAAGCATTTCTATTATCTCTCTAAGGTGGTTGTTTGTATCCTACATCATATAAGGGACCTTCTACAAGTCCTTTGACATATAAAATATCGATATCCATGTCCACATCATAGTTTTGGTTCATTGGCCATCTTGGGTTAGGATGAATTGTTGCATTTCAAACTTGAAATTAATTTGTAAGATAGTCCTCAATGAGGTGGTTGCCCCATTCCTAACAAGTTCCATAGTATAATGAATGTGTCTGAATTGGTATAATTTTTAGTTCTATTTGTAATTTTTCTGCTCTTTCTCCTTGGGCCTTATGTCAATCATTTTGAATGTGGCCTTTCCGTGAACAATGTGTGCACCAAATTTCTTTATCTTTCTTTGCCTCTTTTCTTGCCAAAATTCTATTTTGTATCATCAATTGTTCTACCACTAATTGTAATTTCTCAAGATTCTCCTTTATGGCATCCTTTTGTGGTCTATGCCATGTTTGATCTTCTATGCGGTATAACATCGTGATCAGGTTTGTATAAGTATTAAATGAAAATCCATCTAATGCTACTCTTATGTCTTTCAGTAATTTGAACATGAAGCATTCAATCTTTTATCGTTTTGTTAGAGGTTCCTCCAATTTAAAGAAAAATTCCTTGAATATTTTTCCATATGCCTTCACATATTCATCTTCCCTTTGTACTAAATCCCTCATTTTACTCACTCTTAATAGGGGTATTTGGGGTGGCAAATTTTTCCAATAAATCTTGTTTCACTTCATCACAAATTTTCCCATGGTTTTGGATAAGTTTTCTTATACCAATCCAATACCTCCTTCCTTAACAAAGATACAGAGTCTAATAAATTTGGTTTGTCCTCATCAATGTCTCATCTTTCCTACAGATATTCCAATAGGAATAGGTTTTATGCAATCTCTGTCATATCTTTGCCAAATACTAGGATTTAAATTGATGAATCCATTCTCTTTTGTTTTCTTTATGTTTTAGATTTATAGATTTGTGGACTATTATTTCCTTCATTTTCTTTCTTTACTCTCCTAGCTATATGGGGCTTCTATTCTCTTCTCTTATCTCTTGCTAAATTAATGTCAAAGTACTCCTTTCCAAGTATCTCTTCCTAATATACTTATTTTCCTTCTTTCTCTCTTGTCTATTTACTTTGTTGTGCTTCTTCTTACAAAACTATTCTACTCTTATATGGCTTAGGGGATGGGTCATGGTCTAAGGGTCATGACTCTTATAGACATCTCTTCACCTTCTTATTTTTTAATGACATTCCATTTGTTAGTGAGCATAATTATTTTCCCAAATTAAATATAATCTCCTCTTCTTTTCCTATTTATTCTTCCTTTAATTTCCTTATGCTTCTATTAACTTATTCTTCCAAATATTCTTCTTGAATAGATAGAACATTCTCCAGAGTTTTAGAAATTCAATAAATCTATCATCTAAATTAGCAGTTAGGTTTGATAGATCTAGTCTAATAATAGGACTTTTGGAGAGTTGTGGTAGGAGTGGAGCATCTCTCCTATTACAAACTCCTAACAACAACCTTCTATATATTCCATAATTATTAATGTTCTTTAAAATAGTTAGTAGTTTTCTTGATTTTTCCCATCGTGAACTTTATTTCTCCAAGGTCTTTAATTTGTCTTCTCTATTCTCTTTCTCTTTCCCTTCAGCAACACCCACCTTGGCGTGCTCAGTAGCACCCTCATTGGCATGCTCAATTCTCATTTTCTTTTCATTTTCCATTTTTTTGTGGTGTCTTTCTTTTCTTTCAACAATCTATCTTTGTCTTCTCTCTTATCCATTTGGGCTTGCCATGTTCATTTTTCTTGCTAGTTTAATTTTCTCTTTAATATCTCTTGTGTTTTTCTTATCTACTTTTGTCATGTGTATGGTTTTTTTTGGATTACATTAGTCCTTTATTATTTCTCATGGAAGTCAATTGGTAACTTTTTCCATTGGTCACATCTCTTTAAGGATTCCTTTCAGAATTCCTCCCCATTCCCATCCTCCATCCCCTTGGTGCCTAACCCCCTCTCACAAGGTAGATTCCAAGAGGATAGTGCTATAGATTTCCATATCTTCCTCATTTTTCTTTATTCTTCTATGTTTGATTTTAATAATTTTAAAAATATGAGTATTGTTGTTTGTTATACAACCTAACTAGGGTCCTGACAATGAAACCAATGTTAGCCTTGGAAAAATGGGGAACACAAACCAAATTTCTAAGCCCCAAGTACTTTCTAAGTGTTGTAGTTTATACCCTAGAATCAATCATATAAAGGAAGCAATGATTTGATCCAGACAGAATATCAACTAGTTAACCAAACATAAAAGAATATCACATAACACAATACACAATTCCAATATCAATGTATTATCAATATCAAGTGAGTACATTCATATATCCTTATATCCCCTTTTTACATTACATACATTCATCATATGCCTTTCTCTATACTCTATATGTGTTCTATATATTCTTACTTTTCCTACTTTCTTACTTACCTGTTACCTCTTACACTGTTATACATATCTTTTCCTATACATATTGCAATGGCATGAATTTGCACCCCCTTGCAAATTCCCCATTTATGCTACCTCCTACCTTAGAAGATTAAACTCAATAATGCAATTAATATTTCCACCACCTTCCCCTGTCCACTTGGTATTTGTTTTTTATTTTGGTGGGGGATATTTTGTTGAGGACGCTAGCACAACAGATAGACGTCTACGTTGTGCACTGTCATCTTGAGAGGATTCTCACCTCTGGAATCTGCAAAGGCGTTACACTCCTCCATTGGACATGAAGTGTAACATCTCCTGCCCTTCAGATTGACTTTGAATGACTCCTTTGCCTCCATTGTTTCCTTTAAATTGCTAACTCATTCTTTCAACTCATCTTTGGATTCCACTTCATCATTCTCACACTCTTCGCTCACTTTCAACTCCTTCAAGCTCTACCACCTCCATTGAAGTCGTGGGCTAAGACTTTGTTGATTTAATCTCTTTTTTGTTGTGGAAACATTGGTCTTTGAAATCTTGTGATCTCGCTCCTTCTCCCATTTTCCTTGAGTGCATGTGGTTGAAGGTGATATCACTCCCTCTTCCTTTTATCTTGCATTATCATTTTAATATCGTAGATATTGTTGTTCAATGCATTTCTTGGTAAATCTATTTCAATATCTTTCTTTATCATATTTCTCCAGTTGTTGCTATATTGGCTATTCGTTGAGGTGGAAACACCGAAGCGGGGGACTGACTATGATAGTCCTCTAAACACGGCCCCAATATTTTTCATCTCTTGTGTGTAGGACCTATTTAAAGTGAATATTTTAAAGATATCAACTTGTGGGTAGGAAGGTGTGATTTCCTCACCCTTCTTTGTCAATTCATAGTTATATTTAGTTAAAGTGTTCTTCTTGTTACGTTGTCATTTTGTTCCTTTTATTTTATTACTCCAAACTATATTTGTTAGGTTGTTAATAAGTCTCCCTCATTTTTTATTGTACTTTATGCTTTTTGTCTGTACGGATGCCAATGCCCCACTGAGACACTAGTGTTTCACATTGTTGTCCATGTCTCATGTTGTAGTCCTCTAGCAATGAGCTACCTAAGTTACATTTTGGACTCTAGAAACTTTCTCACTTGACTTTCTGAAACATTCAAGCTTGTTAGAGGACAACAACAACCTGGTTGTTCTTCCTTTCAACCTCTAATCTTTAAACTCTCTTGAAACATCCCATTAGCTTGAGGTAGATCAAGGTAGCCTATTGTTCTAGGCCCTCCTGTGATCTAGTCATTCCCCCTCATCTACATTTTGGAGAACCCAACGTGAACTATTTTGGTTTCATTTCGTAGTGTTGAGGGATTCTTCTCTCGTGTTCTATGTGTGTTGTAGGTGTGTGTTGCGGGGTGCATAGCCTCAAAACCCAACCTACGGACCCTAGCGGCGTAGTTAGAAGAGTCCCTAAAATTTGTGAAATGAACTCTAGAATAGGTCACTATCTGATAGTTAAACCTTTGGGGTCTTCTAAGAAAGTCCTTTTCAGTGTATGTATAAGATGGATTCTTTCATGCATCTTCCCGTCCCATTTGTGTAGCCTACGAATGGGTCTCCTACTATAACCTTTACATCGAAGGACTTTCCTATGAATTTGAATAGAGAACCCTCTCCTTTGTACATTCCTACTTGTATCAACGGAAATACCATGACTATCATTCTCGTTGATCTTACGTGTCGAGTTAATGTTATTACAAAGGAGATTATGCTAATAAAATTTCTACATAAGGATGGGTACGATGAATCTAAGAGCATGATACATACACATGATGGGCTTTCCATCCCTCCCATTGGTTCCATCACCCTTTCAATCCTAGTAGGGCCCAAGATTGTGAATGCCCTTTTTGACATCATCCCAGAGTCTAACTTGTTCAGAGTGAAAATAGGCATTCCTTAGCTAGTTTCCATGAACATAGTATCTTCGGTGATCCATAAGTGTCTGAAATTCTCTCATGAGGGCTTTGTGCACATTGTGCATGATACTAGGTATAAACCCCTAGTGTTGCGTGAGGTCCATTCATTAGATCACTTCTGGCCTACCCCTATTGGTCTACTTCCTCCACAGACAAACCTATTGTATCGCACTTACGTAAAATACAAGAATGGGGGCATAGTGCCAAAAGTGACCTATCCTCCTTCCCCTTATGTTATTTCAGTTAAGGCTTCTATGATCGTGCCGCAACAAACTGCCTCTTCCTCACAATAGGGGAAGGGTAATTTTTCTCGTACTCGTGAGCCTTCCTCTTCTTCTATAATTCCACTTGATTCTGCCTCTCGCCATATTATAGCGCCTCCGGCTTCTGCCTCCATGCATCTCATGGAGATTTTGATGGTACTGGCTTGGTGAAAGGCTAAGCATCAAGTGTTTGACCTTCCCATCTTGTCCATGGTTCCTCAACTCGTCGTATATGGTAAGGGGAAGGGTCCCCGTGGGATCGCCTTTGCATCTTGACCCCCACGGCCTCCTATTCCTCCTACCCCTAGGGTAGTGAATGGGAAGAGGCCCTTCATTGAGGCACTTGAGTCTACTTCTATGTCAATTGTTGCCTTTGTTCATGCATCTCTTCATCCTATTTCTTTCTAGGAGTCACCCCCTCTGATGGCTAATACAAGTGAATGTTTTCACCAAAAAATTGATAGTTCCAAATGCTAAAGAAAATGGAACCATGTCAAAGAGCTCGTCGAGATGATTCCAATGCCTCTTGATTCATGTCAATCAAAGTCCATATGTGAAAGTTATGGCCGATCAAAGTTTCCAAGAACATGTTGATTGATGTTGACGATAGCATGACATCAGCATGATAACGTGGCAAGCTTGGAGGTGACATGTGGTAGGAGATGACATCAACATGATGATATGGCAGGTATAGTTGGCAATTTGATGACATGGTAGGTATAGTTGGCAATTTGATGACATGGCACCAACAACTGATGTGGATAAATGGCAAGGTACCACGTGTCAAGATGTAGGCGAATGGCATGATACCACGTGGACAAATGGTTGGGTGCCACATGAAACCACTGCACGGCGGTTGTTTGTTAAAAATATTGTTTCAAAAACCTAACCTCCCCATTTCTATTTTCAATCCCCACTTTTAGGTCACGTGAGTTCCTCGCTATGATAATGCGCCCACTTCTATTTAAAGTGTCAACAATGCTATATTGGGGGGTCGGGCAGTTTGAGCTGCCAACCTCCCACCTTGATTTCCTCCCTACCACCAATGTGCCACACACAGTTTGTGATATCTATGAGTAAGATATTCTATTTGTATTAGAACAAGCCATAATAAGCAAAATAGTGTCGACGGTTTGAACCATCGACCTCCCAACTCACAACTACCGCCCATTTGCCACTGTGCCATGCGCACTTTGCTCAATATAGTATGAGCACAAATCCTTTTTATTATATGCTAATATGTGAGGGCCAAAAAACACGGCCTCGGGTTTGAACCCGAGCCCTCCTATATATACTATAAAACCTTAAATCGTTGGACCAAAACCTGAGGGATGTTTTTATAATGTGCAAAATTTTATTTGAAGTCATATTTCCTCAAGATAGCCAAAGGTTTTTAAAGGATTTTCAAGCCTAATCCTTGTAATTAAGAGGGGGAAAATGCTTGAAGACTTCTTGACTATTGAGAAGATTGTGTAAAGACCTTAGCTACAGATTAAAAGGTCATTTTTGATGTATTTAAGCATTGGAGCATTATAAAGGATCAACAACTCATTGGAGAGTGGCCCAAAGATGTAGCCCAACTTAGGGTGAACTCTGTTATCAATTGTGGTCTTTTTCCTTCTCTCTTTTTGTGTTCTTATTCATATTTCTAGTTATTTAAATATCTCTTAAAAGGTTTTTTATTTAAGTTGAAGACAATTTTCGTTTACCTAATTTAACATTCACTCGAGAAAATAATGTCAAATCTTTTTGGATCAAGTTGGTATCAGAGCCTTATTTGACTAGTGTTTGCAAAAGTGGATGTTCCAAAGGTTAACTCGATCTAGAAGACGATGAGGTGAAGGCACACTTGTGGTGATCAATCTTTTGATCAGTAAATGAAGAAATTTTCCACCACCAAAGATGGAAGAGATGAAAGATGAACAAAGACACTTCAAGCTCAATGAGAGAGGTTTTCAACGAGCCTTTCTTGACATGAAGGCTATGGTAGAAATTCTTTATCAAGAGAGGCAAGAACAAAAGAAGTTTGAAGGAAGAGGTTTATCAAAGCGAGAAAAGCATGAGGACCATGAAGATCGGGAGGACAAAGGGAAAAGAGTAGGAGGTGATGAACCTCCAAAAACTCCTCCATCTCCACCTTCACTTTTTTAATTCTATTTCTTTTGCTAGTCCTTTCAAAAGTTCACATAAGCCTATAATCAAGTTGGATGTAAAGTTTGAACTACCAAAATATTGTGGAGAGTTAAATGTTGAGAAACTAGATGATTGGGTTCAACAAGTAGAAGTATATTGTAGAATTCAAGGTCTCTTAGATGATGCTTATTAAATTCAATTAGCTACTCTTCGGCTGGGAGGAATTGCTCTCACTTGGTGGGAGAGTAAAACTCAAGAATAAATTTTTCGACATGGTAGTGTCAACTTAACTTGGATGGAGCTTATAGCTGCCCTCAAGAAGAGGATCTATCCCTTAGGCCATATGTTATAGTTAACTATGAACTGGAAAACATTTAGGCAGGCTAAAGGTTAAACTATCCAAGACTATAATCATGAATATAGGAAGCAGGCTATTGAACTTAATGTCCCATTATACACCCAAGACACATTGCTAAAGTATATAGGTGGCCTTCAGTCTTACTTAAGACTTACCATTTTGGTTTTAAATCCTGGTAATTTGAATGAAATATGTGTACAGATCACACATTTAGAATCAAGAGGCAAGAGTAATTCCAATAAAAAATTGTCAAGAATCCATCTAAGCCTGAAGGTAAGCCCAAGGGAAAAGGAAAGGGGAAAAAGGCAGCTACCATCACGAAGGAGGGTGATAAGCCCATATTCTCCCACTGTAAGGAGGGGCATGATGATGCAAGATGTTAGAAGTTGCATCTGAAACTAAGGCCAAAGAGGTATGGAGGAAACAAAGGCAAACAAAAGACTACTACTATAGCACAATAGGACCTTGGATCTGACTCCGAGGACGAGACAAAGATTGTCGTTGTTGGGATCCAAGGTAAAGAAAAAGGTATATCTCTTTCTATTGATACAATTTTTACAAATGCAAGTACAAGTAAAGAATATTCTCCACCTAAGATTAATAAGCATAGAAATGAGTTATTTCATATTTGGGTTGTAACAAAGCATATGAAGATTGATACATTATTTGATACGAGATCTCAAGTAAATTTAATATCTAAAGAAGTTGTAAATAAACTCAAGTTGGCTACAACACCTCATCCAAAGCCGTATCCACTTGGATGGGTTTGCAA
Source organism: Sequoiadendron giganteum (assembly GCA_007115665.2). Classification (NCBI taxonomy): domain Eukaryota; kingdom Viridiplantae; phylum Streptophyta; class Pinopsida; order Cupressales; family Cupressaceae; genus Sequoiadendron; species Sequoiadendron giganteum. Next base: position 165,243,320 of record VCHN02000014.1, read on the forward strand.
TGATGCATAATTACAAGTAACAAAGCAATATAAGTTAAGATTTGAAATCACTGCAAACTTCATAGATGAGGTAGAAGTTTATGTAGTCCCTTTATATATTTGTGGCATTGTACTAGGGAGTCCTTATCTTTATGACCGAAAAGAAATATTTTATAGGGGAGAAAACAAATATCACCTTTTGTTAAGGATGGTAAAGAGTACATTGTACATGCACATAAGACAAAGACTAATCTAGCATTAGTAAATATTGGACAAATGAAGAGGTTAGTCAATTCCTATAAAAGCTTTGTATTGATGATTGTAAAATCCAAAGAGGATGAAAAATTTGAGGCATTCAAAGGGTGTGATCCAAAGCACAAAGCTGAATTAGTCAAAGTGGTTTTCATTTATGATGATTTATTTCCGGATCCCAATAGATTTCCATCAAAGAGAGAGATACATCATGAAATCCAATTACAACAAGATGTGCATCTTCCAAACATCAGCATGTACCATTTATCAATTTTATAGAATGAGGAAATAAAAAAATAGGTTCAGGAGTTGGTTGAGAAGGGATTTATTCGTCCAAGTACCTCTCCTTGTGGTTCTCCAATTGTGTTGGTGCCAAAGAAGGATACGTCATGGAGAATGTGCATCGACTACATAGCCCTAAACAAGATAACGGTAAAGAACAAGTATCCTCTTCCCTGAATAGATGATTTACTTGATCAATTGAAACATGCAATTTATTTTACTAAGTTGTACTTGCATAGTGGATATCATCAAATAAGAATTGTAGATAATGATATATGGAAAATTGCATTTAAGACAAAGCCAAGACTGTATGAGTGGTTGGTCATGCCCTTTGGGCTCTACAATGCACCAACTACCTTTATGAGAGTCATGAATGATGTCTTCCGACCATTCATAGATGATTTTGTCATAGTTTATTTAGATGATACGTGTATTTATTTGAACTTGGGAAGAGCATGTAGAGCATGTGAGAAAAGTAATGGATGTATTGAGGAAAGAAAAATTGTATGTAAAGATGTCAAAATGTGAATTCACTAAGACATCGCTAGTGTACTTAGGTTGTATTGTAGGAGGAGGTCACTTAAAAGTGGATCTTGCAAAGGTCAAAGTCATTGTAAACTGACCAAAGCCAAGTATAGTTATATAAGTCGGGAGTTTTCTAAGTGCAGTACAATATTAGAGGAAGTTCACAGCTAGCTTCTCCTACATAGCATCTCCATTGCACACACTAACAAGTGTACATAAATCTTTCCAGTGGGGAGGTCTGCAGTAAAAGGCCTTCAATAATTTAAAGGAAAAGATAAGCATTGCACCAATTTTGGCTCTATCGGATCTACAATGTAACCATTCAAAATTGAAATTGATGCTAGTGGGTTTTCCATGGAAGTAATACTCATGCACGGAGCTAAACCCATTTGATTTCATTCTAAAAATTTCACAACTGCAGTAAGTAATTATCCCACATATGATAAAGAATTGTATGCATTCGTACAAAGTGCAAAGAAGTGGAAACACTACCTAATGGGTAAAGAAACGATAATACACATAAATAATCAACCACTTCAATATTTGCACTCATGGTGCAGGAGCACCAAGTTGCTTTCAAGCCTCCATGAGGCCATTTGTAAATAGTTGGTCTATTTTATGTATTGGGTCTTATAATAAGGTTTGTCAAGCCATTTTATAGGTGTTTGAGTCTTAGGAAGTAATATTTGAATTCATTTGTCAAATAATGTTTAAAGTAGTTATATATTGTAAAAATTGTAAAAGTTGCTCAAGAAAGTTGTCAAGCAACTTGTCAAAAGTGTCATTAAAGTGTTTTGTCAACAAACTAACTAAAAGGTGGTTGAAAATAGTTGGTTTTGGTTGTAAATGTATAAGTACATCCTCCAAAACTCGAATTAGAGAGGTTGGAGAGGTGGGAGACATTATTTGTGGAGTTTGATGAATGGCAACCTCAAGTTTTGTATGCATTTTCTGATTTTTAGATTGTTTTCAGGTTGAAGTTGTGCTTTGTACAGCCTGATATGGACTCAAATAATGGATTATCATATATGTATGGAAATATTTCTGTTTCTAGTTTCCAATTCTTTTTGTCTCATTGAATTTTATTGATTTTTGTGGAAGATATGATTATTTTGGTGAGAGCAGGTTTGAACACTGCCTAGGGTTTGCAGTTTTGGGAAAAATGCAACAACTTTATTTTACACCATTAGATCTTCATAAAAATTGAAAGGGAGGTCTATAATTATGATATATTAAATCTCACCGAAGCGATTGGCTTTATTATTTGTTGTGTAGAATTTATTAATGATTGTTCATTGCATTAAATTGTGGGCTACCATGGCTATGTTTCTAATGTGATCTAGAATGCACTTAATAATTCTTTGAGATGAGTAATTTTATGAAATTTTTCAAGTAAATGGAATGTTGAGTTGTAAATCCTCTTTCCTCTGCATCAGTTTGGTATCAAAGCCTGAAGATGCTCTGGGAAGGTTGTTTTTGGTTTGTGTGTGGTTGTTTGCAGGTTGAGGAAGGAACCTGATTGCCTAGGTGAGGCAAGGTGAAGTGGAAGCAAGGAGAGACTTGCTTGTAAAGATGGAATTTTTGAGAAGATGTTGGCAGGATGAGGATTCACGAAGGAAGAAGGAAAGAGAGGAAAAGGAAATGAGAAAGAATGAAAGAAAGAAGGAAAGAATAATAGAGTTTAAGAAATCCATGGATGAGATAAGCCAAAGGTTGGAAAGATTAGACAAAGAACACCAACTTCTTAAGGAAGCACAAAGGAGTTGGAATATACCAATGTCAAAGAGGTTAAAATGGCCTCTAAAGAAGATTATGAAGAAGCAAAGAAAACAAAAGAAGGAAAAAAATGAGACAAAGGTAAAGTTTGAATCTTTTGTTCAAGTTGAGCAAGATAAGTTACAAGTTGAGATGCATGATATTTTGATTGTGCTTGAAGATGAACAAACTTCTTTGTTGGTTAATGAACATGTTGATGTTGAGATTAGTGATGTGGTTGTTGTTGGTACTCAAGTAGTTGATGAAATTGTTGTTGATGAACAAGTTGAGAAGGTTTTTGATGTTATTGATAACCCTTGTATTGATACTCAAGTTGATGATGATAAAGTTGTTGATAACATTGATGTTGATATTCATGATCAAGTTGTTGTTGGTAATAAGGTTGTTAATAAAGATGTTGCAGATCTATTTGACAATGAGGTATATGAAGGTTTTCAAGAGTATGATGCAGATTATATATGGTACTCTAATGATAATAATGAAGATATAGATGATGCTATTGAGGTTTATACACAAGAAATAAAGTTTTGGAGCCTAGATGTTGAAAAGATGATTGATAGTCTAAGAAGGCATAAGAAGAAGAAGAGGAAGACAAAACCATGGGTTAAGATGAAGATACAAGTGTTTGTGATTGCAGGTGATAGTGAAGATGCATTTCTTTTTGCAGGTGCTTTATTTTATGCTAACTAAGGGGACTTGAGTTTTTTCTTCAAGGGGTGTATGGTGCAGGAGCACCAAGTTGCTTTCAAGCTTCCATGAAGCCATTTGTAAATAGTTGGTCTATTTTATGTATTGGGTCTTATAATAAAGTTTATCAAGCCATTTTATAGGTGTTTGAGTCTTAGGAAGTAATATTTGAAGTCATTTGTCAAATAATGTTTAAAGTTGTTATATATTGTAAAAATTGTAAAAGTTGCTCAAGAAAGTTGTCAAGCAACTTGTCAAAAGTGTCATTAAAGTGTTTTGTCAACAAACTAACTAAAAGGTGGTTGAAAATAGTTGGTTTTGGTTGTAAATGTATAAGTACACCCTCCAAAACTCGAATTAGAGAGGTTGGAGAGGTGGGAGACATTATTTGTGGAGTTTGATGAATGGCAACCTCAAGTTTTGTATGCATTTTCTAATTTTTAGATTGTTTTCAGGTTGAAGTTGTGCTTTGTACAGCCTGATATGGACTCAAATAATGGATTATCATATATGTATGGAAATATCTCTGTTTCTAGTTTCCAATTCTTTTTGTCTCATTGAATTTTATTAATTTTTGTGGAAGATATGATTATTTTGGTGAAGGTAGGTTTGAACACTGCCTAGGGTTTGCAGTTTTGGGAAAAATGCAACAACTTTATTTTACACCATTGGATCTTCATAAAAATTGAAAGGGAGGTCTATAATTATGATATATTTAATCTCACCGAAGCGATTGGCTTTATTATTTGTTGTGTAGAATTTATTAATGACTGCTCATTGCATTAAATTGTGGGCTACCATGGCTATGTTTCTAATGTGATCTAGAATGCACTTAATAATTCTTTGAGATGAGTAATTTTATGAAATTTGTCAAGTAAATGGAATGTTGAGTTGTGAATCCTCTTTCCTCTGCATCAACTCACTATCTAAATTACAACAAAGTAGGCACTTTAGGTGGATGGGTTTTCTACAAAAATTTCATTTGGTTATAAGGTATAAGAAAGGAGTTCAAAAAAATTAGCAAATATGTTGTCTAGCCCTCATATAACAAATGCTACAATTATTCTTCAAAGTAGTTCAATGTCACATGAAACTTATCAAGAACAATATGCTAAGGACAAAGACTTTAAGGATATATATGTAGCATTAATTTGAAGCAATCATGTAGAAGAGAGAAACTACTATGTACAAAACAAATTACTATATCACTTAGGGAAGTTGTGTATTCCACAAGATTAATGGGCATAGATAATTAGAGAAGCACATACACCATTAATTGCTAGACACTTTAGGGTAAGCAAAGCAATGTCACAATGGCAGAAATATTTTTATTGGCCTCGTATGCAAGAAATTGTATCTAAGTACATTAGAGGATGTGTAATGTGTGCAATAAGCAAGCCTAGCAATAGGAAGTTGGGATTGTATACACCTCTACCTGTACCATCCTGTCCATGGGAGAGTATCTCAATGGATTTTGTCGAGGGACTACCAATGTCTAGGAAAGGGCATGATTATTTGTTTGTGGTAGTGGATAGATTCAGAAAAATGTGCATTTTGGTGCCTTGTAAAAGATAAGTCATAGCTAAACTAACAACACACTTGTTCTTCCAATTTGTATGGGTTCATTTTCAGCTTCCAACTTTTATTGTATCGGATTGAGATTCTTGATTCTTGGGGGAATTTTGGACAACATTATGGGAGCTTATGGACACAAGACTGAAGAAGAGCATAGTATTCCATCCACATATAGATGGAAAGACAAAAGTTGTCAATAGAGCAATGGTTCATCTTCTCAGAGGTTACTACAGTAAACATCCTAATTTGTGGGATGAAATTTTACATTATGTGTAGCATGCTTACAACCATGCAACACAGTCTTATACTCAAAGATCTCCTTTTGAGACTTGTTTTAGTTATTTGCCAAGGACACCTATGGACTTTACTTTCAAGAAGGAAGATGTTAAAGTTGGACATCATGATATAGGAAAGGACTTGAAGTTCATCCAAAAGATTCAAGTAGTTCATCAGGCAGTTGAAGCATAACTGGAGAAGAACCAGGGGAAGTACAAAGCCTGACATGATAAGCATCGTGTTGATCATCAATTTCAAGTTGTGACATATTTTGGTTACACATTAGCAAGGAAAGAATGCAAGGTGAAGATAAGAATATGGACCTTTTGAGATTCAAGAAAAGATCGGTACAAATGATTTTCGCCTAAATTTACCTCCTTATAAGCATATTTACTCAGTTGTTAATGTTGAGAATTTGAAATTGTATGAACCTCCTATGATATTGAATGAGGAGATTGATGTTCAAATTCCTTTTGTTGATGATCTATCACTTGAGTATATGAATGAGTTGTAGGAAGATGTAATCTTGGACAAAAATGTTAGAACTTCACGAAGGGGTTTTGTTGAGTACCTTAGAGTGGGACTTAAAGGGATGAATCCTAGCAAAACAAAATGGATGGAGGTCGAAAAATTTAGGAAGTTAGGAATTTGTATCCTCGCTTACTTTCTGTGTAATCGGGCCTTTGGAGGTCTAAAATCTCTCTAGTAGGGAGGAATGATCTAGGAGGATATTTTTCACCAAAAATTTGATAGTTCCAAATGCTAAAGAAAATGGCACCATATCGAAGAGCTCATCGAGACGATTCCAACAATGCTTGAGTCACGTCAATTGGAGTTTGTATGTGCAATTTATGGTCAGTCAAAGTTTTCAAGAACATGTTGATTGATGCTGACATCAACATGATGATGTGGCAGGCTTGGAGGTGACACACGGCAAGAGATGACATGGTAGGTATAGTTGGCAGTTTGATGATATGGCACCAACAATTGACATGGACCAATGGCAGGGTGCCACATGTCAGGATGCAAGCAAATGGCATGATGCCACGTTGACCAATCATTGGGTGCCACATGGCATCACTACGTGGCGGTTGTTTGTTAAAAAATTTGTTGGAGAGGTTCGAACACCCAACCTCCCCATTGCTATTTTCAATCCCCATTGTTAGGTCACGCGAGTTCCTCGCTATGATAATGCACCCACTTCTATTTAAAGTGTTAACAATGCTATATTGGGGGGTCGGGCAGTGCAAACTGTCGGCCTCCCACCTTGATTTTCTCTCTACCACCAATGTGCCATGCGAAGTTTGCAATATCCATGTGCGAGATATTCTATTTGTATTAGAACAAGCCATAATAAGAAGAATAGGGCCGATGCTTTAAATCATCAACCTCCCAACTCACAACCACCACACATTTGCCACTACGCCACACACACTTTTCTCAATATAGTATTAGCACAAATCCTTTTTGTTATATGCTAATCTGTGAGGGCCGAAAAAGAGGGGCTCGGGTTTGAACCTAAGCCCTCCTATATATTGCAAAACCTGGACCAAAGCACGAGGGATGTTTTTATAATGTGCAAAATTTTATTTGAAGTCATATTTCCTCAGGATACCCAATGGTTTTTTAAAGGCTTTTGAAGCCTAATCCTTGTAATCAGGAGTGGGGAAATTCTTGAAGACTTTTTGACTGTTGAGAAGACTATGTAAAGGCCTTAGCTGCAGACTGAAAGGTTCATTTTGGCGTATTTAAGCCTTGGAGCATTATAAAGGATTGACAACTCATTGGAGAGTGGCCTCGAGACATAGCCCAACTTTGGGTGAACTCCATTATTAATTGTGGTATTTTGTCTTCTCTTTTTATGTTCTTATTCATATTTCTAGTTATTTAAATATATTTTAAAATGTTTTTTATTTTTTTTTACCTAGTTTAACATTCACTTAGGAAACTAATGTCATAGATCTTTTTGTATCACCGGCAATGATCGTGATGGACACTCCCATGGTAAAACAAGAGCCTCCTGGTTCAGCTCAAGTTGTAGCTTCCAGCTCTTAGAGTTGAAAAATCGCCTTGCATGTGAGCATAAGCATCGGAGAAAGGATATGACTGTTGAGCAGACTGTTTTGCAGAAGGCGAAAGGGGACCCGACAACTCCTATTTCGGTGTCTCTCGTTGTGCCCTCCTCTTCCTTCCCTTTTGCTTTGGTTCTTGTCGCCTCAATCTTTCTTATGAATCCCCCTGCGAGCGTGGATGACCCTCACCCTAAAAGGGTGCAAGTGTTCATCGCTCCCTTAGTTGAGCATCCTCTCTTGATGTCCCTTTCGAACATCCTTCATTTTCCTAAGCCTGTGGATATGCCAAACATATTGGTGGTATCTATTGCAGCTTTTTCCTTTGCTTCCTCGCCTTCCACTTCTTCTGTGAGGACCTCGCATCCTCCGATGAAGCGCAAGTTGGAGGACAACCCTGCTTCTAATGAGGGTTGAAAGAAGGGATCGCCTTCTTTGAAAGTTGGTTTTGCTTTGGCTTGCACCATCCTAATGATGGAGGCAGCCTTAGTGTCCCCTAAATTTGTCATTGTTCCCAAGTCTTTTGGTGAGATCGGCAGTGGATCCCAAGCGCCTCCTTCACTTGCCAAGTTGACACATGGCACCCCCGTCAAGTGCATGTTCAACTCAATGGGTGATGTCCCATCTCTGTTGGCATTTTTTGTAAAAATCAATGGTGTTTACCTCACAGGAGTTCAACGAAGAAGACCTCAATGGGCCCTCTTCCTTAGCTCTTGTCATAGGAGAGTCCAAGGGTGCTCCCCTTGCTATCCCACCCTTGCAGGCTCGTTTATCATCTCCCTATAACGATCTAGATTGGGAGAACGACGATCTCTTGGTTGATGAGGACTAGGAGGGCACCTCTTCTTTATCTGTAGATTAGAATTGTGTGTGTTGTGTTTCCCTTGTACTTTTTTATGTGAAATCCCGGAGGACCTTTATCACCCTTGTAGGTTTTTGGATATAGGATCATTTTGTGTTATAAAATTCTTCTATGTGTTCTATCATTCTTCTCTTTGTTGTGCCTTGAATTTCGATAATTGGGGACGATGCAAAGTGTTGGGGGCATTTAAGCATCACTTCCATGTTGACCCCATTTTTTATTTGTTTTGCTTTCATGTACCCTTCTTCATGATCTGATATAGTAGGGGATTGATGGTAGTTCATATATATTATTATATTATATCTATTTATCTGTATTTATGAGCATTTCTTACCCCGAAATATCAGATCCCCCTATCTCTTGATTTCTTTGTCTTTACTTATGTTACTTTTTTTTATTTCTCTTCTTTGCTTTCTTCGTGATGTTGTGGTGCCTATGTGTTGTCCCTCGTGTGTGTGACAACATTTCCACGATTACATCATGTCATGTATCACGGGCAACAACACCACTTTCTTCTCTCTCCTTAGGATGTCACGTGCCTTTGTGTTCATCATGCACCATCCTAAGGGGGGCTATTATATTGCTTTGATTTTCAAAAAGGTGTATTCGATGGCCAATGAATCCCTCATTGAAAATCCCTTATTTAAAAAAAAAAATGTATTCTTTAGCAAGGACCCCTAGCGGAATTTTTCTTTTGAAACAAATTCGTATAGAAAGAATCTGAAAACTTTCCTTTAAGAAGGGAGTACTTTTTTCTGATGAAGAAGTCTGAAAAACTTGCCCTTGCAAGGGAGTATTCTTTCTTTCGAATTCCTTGATGAAAGAGATCTTTCAGAAGGATTCCTTGATACTAGAATCATTTGTGAAAAATATCATATCCTTTCAAATGAAATGTTGCTTGAGCGGACCCCTTTCTATTGGAGGGTTCTCGTGGGACCCCTTTGAAAGCTTTTCCTTCAATTGTTGACTTTTTTTCTACCTGGACAACTTTTTGCTATCTAACATCTTTTGTTTACGAAGTAAAAATTTTCTTTGCAGGATCGAGCACCTGTGAAGCTAATTTTTCAATCAAGCTTGGAGGATCAAGCGCCTCGAGCCTTCCTTGCAGGATTGAGCACCTATAAGGGCCTATCAAACTTTGCGGAGCCTTTCACATTTGGCCTCCCTCAAGACCGAGCACCTATGACACCTCCTCTATAGGACTAAGCACCTGCAGAGCCTTTTGTTCACCTTCCATAGGTCTGAGAGCCTACGGTGCATTTTCTCAACTCTCCTTAGGACCGAGTACCTGTGGAGCCATTTCCTCTTCCTATGCATTTGAGTGTGTCAGATTGTGATTTGCTTCCTCGACAGTTTAGGTATACATTTCTCAGTTTTCACTCTAATTTGTTGTGCATTCATTGACACTTATGCTCGCTAAAGTGGGGGAAAAATGTAATGGCATGAATTTGCACCCCCTTGTGAATTTCTTGTTTAGACTACCTTCTACCTTAGAAGATTAAACCCGATAATGCAATTCATATTTCTGCCACCTTCCCCTATCCACTTAGTAGTTGTTTTTCATATCGATGGGAGATATTATATTAAGGATGTTGGCATGACGTGGAAACGTCTACACAGCGTGTTGTCATCTTGATAGGATTCTCACCTCTAGAATTTGTAAAAGCATTACACTCTTCCATTGGATGCAAAGTGTAACATCTCCTTCCCTTTAGACCGACTTTGAACGGCTCCTTTTCCTCCATTGTTGCCTTCAAATTGCTATCTCATTCTTTCAACTCATCTTCTTGGCATTCCACTTCATCATTCTCACACTCTTCACTCACTTTCAACTCCTTCAAGCTCTACCACCTCCATTGAATCTGCTGGCTGATATTTTGCTGATTTACTCCCTTCATTGTTGCAGCAATAGTGGTCTTTGAAAGCTTGCAAGCTCGCTCCTTCTCCCATTTTCCTTGAGTGCATGTGGTTGAAGGTGATATCGTGCTCCATCTTCCTTTTATCTTGCATTATTGTTTTAATATCATAGCATATTGTTGTTCAACACATTGCTTGGTATTGCTATTTCAACATCTTTCTTTATCATATTTCTCCAATCATTTCTATATTGGTTGTCCATGGAGGTGGAAACACCAAAGCGAGGGATTGACTACGACAGTCCTCTAAACATAGCCCTAATATTTTTTCGTCTCTTGTGTGCAGGACCTATTTGAAGTGAAGATTTCAAAGATATCAACTCGTGGGTAGGAAGGTGTGTTTTCGTCACCCTTCTTTGTCAATTCGTAGTTAGATTTAGTTAAAGTATTCTTCTTGTTATGCTATCATTTTGTTCCTTTTTTGATATTACTCCAAACTATATCCATTAGGTTGTTAGTAAGTCTCCCTCAGTTTTTAACTATATTTATGCTTTCTATCCATACAGTGCCCCACTGAGATGCCAACACATCATGTTATTGTCCATATCTCCCGTTGTAGTCCTCTAGTAGTGAGTTGCCTAAGTTACAGTCCAGACTTTGGAAACTTGCTCCCCTGACTTCCTAAAACATATGGACTTGTTAAAGGACAACAACAACCACCTGGATGTTCTTCCTTTCAACCTCTAAACTTTAAACTCTCTCGAAACATTCTATTAGCTTGAGGTAGATCAGGGCAGCCTATTGTTCTAGACTCTCTCGTGACTTGGGCTCCTAAGCAGTAAGTCCCCCTCCTCTACACATATATCTAAGGGATGGGACATGACCCATCTATCCTATCCATACCCTAGATGGTGTCCCTCCAATTTTATGCTCCATGAGCTCCTTGCAGCAATATGTGGTAGGATTTACTCAACTATGTCAAAACTATTATACTTTCTTGCCAACAAGGACTAAAGAGCATAGCAATTGGACCATGGAAGAGAAGGGGAGAATAATAAAAAAGAAGTGTAACCATAGTAACTAGGAAGTTAGGAAAGCACAAGGTCAAGAGTGATTGTGCTAATTAAAAAACCCTAAGGATCCCAAGAATGAAGAAGAGGATGCATGAAAGAAAGAGAGAACGAGAAAGAGAAGAGCACAATTGAGAGGACATAGAAGAAAAGAATTCACAAAAATACATAAAGGATGAAAAAGAGAGACACACAAGGAAGAAGAAGATGATGAAGAAGAAAACAACAAAGAAAAAGCATAAGGTGGTATAATAGCACAAGTGAACATGACAATACCCACAAGATAAGAAGGGGGAGCACATAATGAAAGGATATGCAAAAGAAATGAGGAAATGTGGCAAGTATGGATGCACAATTATTCAAAGAATTCAAGCTAAGAGTTGACTAATGGGCTAACTATGCAGAGATCCAATCAATATTGGGATTTTGCAATAAACAAATGGATAACATTTAGAGCAATGTAGTTGATGTGACAAAGAGGTATAGCTTGCAAAATAGAACATAATGACCAAATTATTTTAGGTGCCAAAACAATATTTTGAAATCCTAAGGGGGGTACAACCAGAAAGTAAACAAAACAAACATAAGTAAAGGGTTAGCTAAAAGGAGGCTAGATTTTGGAAAGGAAGCAAGGGGCATGAATAGAAGACTACTAAAGTGATGCCTAAAAGGAGAGTTGCAAAAGGAAGCCAAGGTAAGCCGATAGGAAAAATGCTGGCTAAGAGCAACCACAAACCATGAGCATGACAAAGCAAAGTCCCATTAGGATGAATACCAACTATAAGGCCATGCAAACAAAGATAATAGATCAATGGTTGAGCAACAAAGCTCATAAGACAAAGGGTGACCAAGCAAGTGTCTCCACAAAGGTGCAAAGGAAGGTTGAGGGAGATGGACTTTTAAGAGGACAATAAAGTAACAAGATGAAAAGTGAGACATACAACCACCTACAAGTGGACTACAAATTGTAGGAGCTTAAACAATACGAAATGTTTCCCTACAAATGTAACCTAATGCAATCCTTCCACACTGTTAAATAATAGAAGAGTGTTTGGGCTATTGTTATAGTTCGGCATTTTTACTAAACATGTGTATGTGTATATGTGTGTCAAAAAGATTCAAACCAAGTAAGTTATAATTAGGATTCCCCATCTACACTAGATGAATAACATTTCAAGGAGCCTTGATGCTTCACTCGTATGAACATCACCTAAATGCATTGAGTGGATCATTTGTGCTCAAGGGATATGGGTCATGTGAACCACTAGTCATGAAATATAGGTTAATGATTTGACTCAAAAACTATGCAATTAAAATTTTGATAAAACATCACAATTTGATACACTACAAACAATACCTCCTACATATCATTGGATGAGCTAAAGGAGCTCTTTAAAGAATTGCCCATAAAGCGCAATGCTTGTTGAAGCTTTTGCAAACAAGCTAACAAGCTAAGTGAGCTTGATCTTGGGGGAATCTTCATGGTTAAACATGCTTAGATAAAAGTAGTATTTGGGATGGATGACATTTGGAAAAGTCTTGATGCTTCACCCCTATGAGCATTGTCTAGATGTAATACTTGCTAAGTGTACCATTCATACACATGAGATATGAATTCATGTGAACCATTATTAATGGAACACAAATCAATATATTTGATTCTCAAAAACTATGTAGTTATATTTTATACAATACGAAAAATACCTCTTACTTATCTCATAACCCAACCAAATGTTTGTACACACTATATTAAACAAATAATAAACATTCAAATATTTAACTTGAACCAGTCTGAGTTTTCAATAAAATTTACAATCCACTACAATATTATTTATTTAATTTTCTTGGAGTAAATAATATAGAATCTTCACAATTCAAGAGAAATCAATGTCACCAGAAAATAATCACTTCAAATAGTTTGAAAGAGATGTACACTGAATTTATGTATATTTGTCAATATCTTAATTAATGATATCACATTTCCACAATCCATATTAATTCTTACTAGATGATTTATGAATTCAATTGTCCAAAAATCATCTAACAAAAATATCTTAATTATCTATAAAAAAAATGAATATAATTCAATCACATCCACTTAATAAGAAATGAAAATAGCATATTATGTTTTACAATATCATGAGTATGCGAAAAGAGCAAAACTTAATGCAAAAATAATGCATGTCTATTTATATTAATATTTTGAAGGTGAGGAAAGCCAACCTACATAGGTATCTTAAAAATCATAAGTAATAAAAACAACAGAGCATTTATTGCTTTGAAAAAAATGCAGTGTTTATTCTTTATGCAATAAAATTATTCTTTTAGTAATTTATATTCCATTAGTTTTCTTTTATTGTGTTTAAATCTTTTTGTAATGCTATTTTGATAGATATTGTCAAATGGTTTCATCAGCATTCAGCAATTAATTGGAAGTGAGAAAAGTAGACTTCAGAAATAAAACAATAGGAGTCAATAAGTTTGATTAACACGCTGTGAAAAATACCTCCTACTTTCAATATGATTCATAAAAATTCAAAATATAAATGAAAAATGTGTATTAAAATCCCAGAAATAAAAACAATATGATTCATGAGTGAAACTATTGCAGTTGCGTTCACTCACATCCCATCTACTAGAAGGGATCTAAAAGTTAAAAAGCGATTAATAAATTATAAACTTGCGAAAGTCTGAAAGATCTAACAAACAGAACAATTTATTTTCAATCCAACCAGTCTATGTGCATCGAGAGTTTTTTGAAATTGTTTGGCATCTGAAACCAAAATCTAGAAGATCCGACAAGCAAACTACAATCCAGCAGTTTCTAAGCAGAAAAAACTTTCTGAACAGATAAAATTAAATTATAAAGCAAAGTTTAACACGCCCTCAAAGCGTGTATTCATTAGGAAACAAGGCTCTATACTGAGCTACATTCGTCCAAGATTCTGTTGCAGAGACATCTCGTGTTTGGCAGCTGCTGCTGCTGCAACTGCTCGAGGACTGCTCCCGCTGCTGCTATCAGACAGAGAAGCAAAGGTCTTTTGCAGAACACCAGTTGGGGATGCCATTGTTGGGCTGCCACGAGGGCTCAGGTCCCATCCATCACCCATCAAATTAAGCCCAGATGACTTTGACCCACCTCCAGGGGTTCCACCTGCATTAGTAGTACTAGACTGTAAAACTTCTGCAAGAGGTCCTCCCACTGGACTTTGCCATGTCACAGGGATCCAATTATTGGTCTGTCTGTGCCTGTCTTCATTCAGAAGGCCTAGCCCCATGCCTACACCAAGACCCATTTGAGTTGGATCAAGTGGGTCTTCCTCAGTCGATGATCTGACTGCTGACATGGACAGTTTCAGGGAGGATGGGGACATTTTTTCTCTGGGTGAACTGGGGAAATCAGATATGGTCATGGGGCGGGATATGGAAGGCTGTGTGCTGTTTGAGGATCTTTCTTCCATATCAGACCAAGAAATCGTTGTTGGGTTTCTGGTTGTACGTGGCCAGTCATCGAAGAAGTGTCTCAGGGGTTGTTCCTCTGATGACTGGTCATTCCCAAAGCCAGTGCTTAAAAAGGAATGCTGGTGTTGTTGACGCTGCTGTTGCTGCTGCTCTTGTAATTGCAAGTTCATCTGATTGGTATCAAGCATAATGCCGAAGTCTTGGCCAAGTAGTGTACGAAGCTGTGGAGAAGAGTATTGCAGCATGGAGTTACTGTTAAGTTTGGGGTCTCTGTTCACTGATGAAAGCATAGCCAGACTGCCCATGGCTTGGTGAGAATCCTGACCCAGGCCTTTTCCTTCTGAAAAAAGCAACTGTTGATCCACATCTCCTTTCATCCAGTTCATGTATCTACAGGAAACCAGGCAAACTTCGTGTTATCATTACGCAATGTTTTCATTATTGGGCATCCTAAGCCTACAAGAGGTTACACAGACCAATAGCCAATCAAGCTTTGCAAAACCTATTTGTTACAGGGTTCAGTAACATCTTTATTGAATCTTTGACCTTTTACAACTAGGGTTTGGATGGGGTGTATTCATAGCGGAGGTGGTGGGATTCTTTAGCCCTATGCGATCTGGTCAATATATTCACAGTTTCAACTTGCTCGAACAACTCCATGCTGTTTAACACTCGAAAACATTTTTTCTAGAACACTTGAAAACGTTTTTTTAGAACAGATTTAGTAATGCATGGAGAAACATATATCCTGGTAACTGGCAGCGTGATATCATTATGGCCTGCATTATATAAAATGCATAAGAGAATATTAATTGTTCTTGCATAAATGGTTAAACTGTGAGAAGTTGAGATAACTACTAGATGGCCTCATCTCATGGTACTACCACCAGCAACTTTATGTGCAACAGTTAGCTGCATTTCAGTATTATTGAATAATACCATCCAAAAGCATGTGACTGAGTAGTAATGGAGTGAACATGCCACCGTGATGGGGATCATGACCCTCATTTATGTCTCATGGTGTCAAGAGATTCTAAATTGTGAATGTCTAAACCGTACACTGTAAGCTTGTCTGTGAAAGAGAAACCAGGCAGCACAGATTTCGACAGTGGTCTCAATATGCAGGTGCCTACATTGATTGTCTCATAAGCAGACATAACCAGCTGGATTCTCTGAAAGCCTTCAGTTTACTTGGCTTTGCATTAAAAGGGTTTTTCAGTATTCAGTACGGAATAACTATAATTATTCAGATGCCTAGTGCATTCAAACCTTAGAGCTCAATAAGGCTCAGAAAGTACAGGGTTTTCAATCCCTACTCTAAATGAAAGCAGACAACCATTTATGGTACAAACGAAAACATAAACACAATTAATACCTGTAGTCCTTGTTGGAGATGGCAGTTGCAGCACCCCCACCACCAACAGAAATCATGTGCAATGGGGGCTTGTCAAGCCGGCTGCTAGAAACACCATTACCACCAGTAATGGCCATACCTACTCCAGTTCCAGAGAAAGCCTTCATTCCCATTGTAGAGTTTGCAGTATGGCTGTTAATCGAGAATGAAGGATGCAGACCGGTAAAAGTACTACTAGTGCTACTGCGACCAGCTGCCAGGCTTATATAGGAACCTAGAGAAGAAGACGAATCGTGTCCTCCCAGAGTAGCAGTATAATTGTTACTGGTTTTACTGTTACTACTACCATTACTGGTAGCAATCTGACCTTCCACGAGCTTTCTTGAACGGGGTCGACCTCTGTGCATGTGCCGCTCACAATATCTCTGGTCCGGGGCAACATCTCTGGAACAACGCCATTTCTTTCCATCTGTCCTCCGGCATCTCCCGGGCTCCGGATCCGTTTTGCTTCCAAATCTCAAATTGAAAGAGCTCCACCCCACTGCATCACAACATAAAAATCACAACATTATCAATTATACCATTACCAACAATGACTGGGGCACCCATTGCTTATGTGCAATGTTGCACAGACTATAAATCATAGGGCTAAGGGCATACAATGAATGGCACCCAAAATTTCTGTGCATTGCAACAGGATAAATTATAGGGTATATTGCCTATTGGCCTAACAATGGTACCCAAAATTTCAGATCAATAGAAATCGTATTCCTGCCCAACATTGTACAGATAATGATTTGCATTTGATCCAACAATTCACACAATGATTCATAAGCAATAGGCTAATGACTTATCTATACATCGCCTATTGGCCTGGAATTCAAGGGTGCTGTTGCAAGTTACTGGCGGCTGCTGTTACTTGTGCAGTACTAGTGCAGAACTATTCTGCACTGCTCAAAATGTATGTTTTGAATTGAAATGACAAAACAGTGTCTGGAAGACAGATGAACAGTACAAGAAAATCTTACTGGTGGGATAACGAGGAGCCGACAAAGCTGATAAAGCGGTCAATTCAGTGAGGCTCTTCCGAATGGGCATTAGCAGCTCAGAGGGCACTGGTATACCAGCAGCCATGTACTTGAAAATCAAAGCCTGCTGTTCAAGTTCCTGCCACTGAGATGGTGTGAAGAAAAGCTTTGATCCCTGTATACCAGCACTATAACTGCCCATCCCCATGCCAAAGTTGTTCATGCTTGCTGCTCTCCCCATAAACAATGCCAATCCTGCTCAGACGAACGCAAACATATTCTTCTTAAGATCCTTTCATTGACTGCAGTAAATGTTACCTAGTTCAATCCACCCAAAACCAAATGTGAATTCCAATATATACACCACCTCCAATGAGGTGTACTTGTTTTTGTCACTTTAATTATGATAAACACAAAAGTTAAAATCAATCCACCGATACAAAAATTCCTCGAACATTCACACGTTTGGTCCAAGAGATTAGATTATTAGTAGCTATTTAAGCATTTATCATCAAAAAAACCCCATAGGACAGGCAAAATGTTTATACCCATCTATCTTAAGACGCAAGCATGTCTGCACATAAACACCATAGTACATCCAAATATTTATTAGATTCCTATGGTTTTTAAAGGATGTGTACAAACAACACCATAGTGTAGAGAAAATATATGTGAAACAACAATAGAAGATAGGTTTGTGTGTGGTTGGGGTATGAATAAGTGTTAGTTAAATCTAATTTTTTAAAGCAATAGATGTTTAGATAGGAAAAAGTATAATTCGATCCAATACATTTGATCTTGATTATTAATGACATTTTTTTTTGAATTACATTTTTTTGTTTATCAGCATCTTTTATCTCTTAATTAGATAAATCATTATTTATTTAATTAGATCTTTTTTTTCTGTTGATTAAATTAATCGAATTTAATTAATCTTAAAACTCATTTTAATTAAATAATTCATTTTATTTTATTAAATCTCTAAAATATTTTCATTAAATTAAATAAATTTTTGAATTTTTCTAATGCTTCATTTTTTTCTCTTAAAAAAACAATCCATATCATTTTAGAATAATCATCAATAAGCAACATAAAGTACCTCACCTTGTAGACTTTTGATTCTAGATGGACCACATAGATCAATATGTATCAAGTACAGTACTCCATTAGAGCTATATTGTTTGCTCTGAAAAGAATTTATTGTCTGTTTTCCCATATGATATTCCTTGCACATAGTGTTGGTAGGTTTCACTAACTTAGGAAGGTTTCTGACTGCTTGAGTAGAGTTTCTCTTGACACTGCTATCAAAGTTCACATGACACAACCTCATATGCCATAACCAACTTACATCAATCTAAGCAATTAAATAACTTTCACTAGCAACACTCAAATGAAAGATATTACCTTTTGTCTTTGTACCTGAAGCAATCATGTTTCTGTAACTTTCCCTTATTCTGCACTTACCATCCTTGAATTGAAGATTGTAACCCTTATATACTAACTGTCCAACACTTAACAAGTTATGCTTTGAGCCTTCTACATAAAGAACATCATCAGTATTGTGCTTACCACCAAAAGAAATAGTGTCTCTGCCATGAATCAAACCAAAAATGTTGTCTCCAAATCTTACAACACCACCATCATAGTTTTCCAAGCTTACAAACTTTCTTTTGTCACTAGTCATATGATGTGAGCATCTGTTGTCAATTACCCACTCATTTTTTTCTTCAATTTTTGTTGTAAGAGCTTTCTCAACATTCACATTACTAGCAAATTCAGTGGACACTTGACCATTTTCTTTGATAGCAATAAATACTCATTCATCTTCATTTCTAGTTTCTTTATCAGATTCTTCATCAATTACACCTTCTTCAACATAATAGCATTTCCTTTGAAATCTAGTCTTCTCAGGTTTGTACTTAGAAACTCTTTCAGGACATCTTGATGCAAAATGACCTATTTTACTACAAGAGAAACATTTGATAGGTAACTTTCCTTTGTACTTACCATGACCTCTAACTTCTCTTTTCACAATCAATGCTTCCAGTTCTTCTAAATTTTTTTCATCTCATCTTCATATTTGAATGTCCTTTTGGAACTTTCTCTCGAATTGTATCTCTATTTGATTTTTTTGAATACAATAGCTTTGAATGCAAACTCGATCTTAGGAGTGCATTCACCAAATTCACTAAACTCAAAGGCAACAAGTTTTCCAATCAACGTGTCTCTTATCACATTTGTCACTATCTTGAGTTCATCAATAGCATGAGCTCTTGTTTTATAGGAGGGAGGCACGGATCTAAGTATCTTAGCCACAATTTCTTCTTCATCCAAGGTTCCACCGACACATCTAATTTTCATCACCAGTTCATTTATCTTTTGAGAAAAAGAGAGGATGTTCTCATCTTCACTCATCTTCATGTCTTCACACTTGCCTTTTAAACTTTGTAGCTTAGCACTTTTCACTAGTGCATCTCCTTCATACAATGTTTCCAATTTTTTCCAGATCTGATATGTAGTCTTCAATTCTATCACATTTGTCATCTTTGAATATGTCAAAGCACTCAACAATGCTTCAATAGCCCTGGTATTAGCTTATGCTTGCTTGATCTCATCTTCAGAGGATAGACCATTCTAAGGAATAGTATATGCACTCTTTGTGGTCTTCCAAAAAGGTTCACCAGTGCACTTCGAATGACTCTCCATTTTGATTTTCCATAAAGAGTAATTTGTACCATCGAATCTAAGACTATCTTTCTTGTATGGTGTCATCTCGGATCACCTCAAGTTGTTAGGCTTCTTCAGAGGAACTAGCTCTAATACCAATTGTTGGAAAAACAAGGATAGACAACTGAGAGGGGGGTTGAATCAATTGTTACCAAAATCAAACTTATTCAACATTAATCAACCCTATATCTCAGATCTGATAATAAACAGTGCAAGCATAAATCAGTAACACATGAACACCAAAATTTTATACGTGGAAACCTTGTTAGGGGAATAACCATGGTGGATGTTAGTCCACAAGATTATACTCTATTAGAAGTATAATGAAGAGTGAAAAAGGAATGCACTTGCATTCAAGCACATTGCTTAGAGCTTATTGCTCAGAGGAATGCTCACTACCTTACATACAATAATCAGATTAAATCCATCTGATGAGTTTGAACTAAGAATTTAGCTTCTACAAAAGCTTGATTACAGTTTCAATTAGGCACACAAAAACTTCTACACACCCTTCCACACTCTATTCAATCTCTCTCACACTTTGCTCTGCTCTTGAATGATTTGACTTTTATTCTCACATGTACACCACTTGCACACATCAAGCATACCTTGAGCACAATCCAAAATGAGTAAACAATCACTCTTATATATCCATCACATGGATTTGAATCAACTACTCAGTCGACCAAAAAATAAAAAATAAATTACAACTGTCGGCCTTAATACATGAATAAATCTTAATGCGCACCAACACAAGTCGGTCACAACATAGTGAGGACCTAAACAAACACCTTCAAACACACCAAACAATAAAAGATTAATCCTCATGGATCCGCAACACACTACCACCATCATGTCAGCCAAGAACATGAAAACTCGAGCATACATTGGAAAAATCTTCGATCACGAATGCTCTGATCAATGCAGACATAC
The DNA here is from genome assembly GCA_007115665.2 of Sequoiadendron giganteum. Classification (NCBI taxonomy): domain Eukaryota; kingdom Viridiplantae; phylum Streptophyta; class Pinopsida; order Cupressales; family Cupressaceae; genus Sequoiadendron; species Sequoiadendron giganteum. Next base: position 165,264,033 of record VCHN02000014.1, read on the forward strand.
AAAACTAATAGAGCATGATCTAGAATCATCCATGATTGTCACAGGTACATGTGCAATAGCTGAAATTATCAGAATTTCATCCTCTTCTTCCAAGAACACCTGCTACAGTAATAAAATAACTGTAAGAACATAAAACTTCATAACTTCCTCAAATCTTGATGCATACCACTAAAAATTTTAGACAACATACTAGATAGACTTAACAACAATCCCTTTAGTGCGCACCACCAGAAACTCAATGTTCACAACTTACGAACATTCTACCTTCTCAGCTTCACTGGTTGTCTGCAATATATTTATTACAATTTTCTCAATATCCTTGACATATACAACCTTCAGAATCACAAATGCTAATAGTGTTGACATCAATGACAACAACATATCAAAAACATAACCACAACATCCAACATATATGTGTCAATCCGAGGATGTAAACTTGTGAGAGGTGTTGTCGCTATAAGTCAATCGAAGGGGTGGAAGTCGTGAGCTGAGTGGGGATGAAATGTAGATACGAAAATAAACCTACAATAAATCAAAATGAAAATTGATTCCGGTGATAGGAACTGTCACTTCCTGGCGACAGAAACATCAACTTATAAGAATTATAGAATTTAAATGAACTGCAAACCACACTTGCAAATGACATAGAAACAACGTCAAATAAATAACAGAAATAAACACACGCTACTATAACTACCAAAGATAAAAATCACCAAACGTCCCAAGAAGTGGGCCCCCTCTTTAGTCTATTGTGTGGTGAAATACAAGAAGCTTCTCTACATGGGATTGATCATGCAACACTAATTTTATTTATTAGAAAATAATACTATCGATACAAAATCCTATACAAAAATCTGCTTACAAGAATTATCTTTGAGTTGATATTACATATCATATTTATAGTATAAGTTTATAACAAGATAATATAATATTCTTCTTTTGGCATATGACCAATATAATAATGGCCCACGTAAATCTTGTTTGCAAGCCATAGATTAAAACGTTTCTATTACAACAATAGGTAAAAAATGGGAAATAAGCAGATTTTGGTTTCCTAGCTAATAAATGAATAAGGAGTTCCCCTTATTTGGACGTAGTATTTCTGACATGGCAATAATAAAATGATTGGCAGAGAGGACCATGTGCTGAAGAGGTGTACATAGCTGGAAGAATTGTCTTCTAATAATGTCGAATATTGAGGTGAAGATCAACATTTGAAATATCCAATCAAATTTTGATGTACACAACCATGTAAAACAGGTTCAATGCCTTGGTAGATGTGGTCGTGGAATTGAGCCAATGTGGCAAGAAGGTTCCTATATAGAAAGAGATAGGAAGATATGTAGGAAGTCTTCATTATTATGCTGCAAAATATATTTTCCCAAGGCTTAAAATAATGATGCTTGTTAATAAAGATAATAAATAGTTAATTTTCATAATTTATTTTCAAAACTATATAAAATACCTCTTATATATATGTAACCATATGCAACATAAATGAGACAAAATGGTGTGAAATAGAACATAAATGGAATGTTGGAATGGGTTTGGAGGTGCATGAAATAGGCTATAATATGGAATAAAATAGAACATAAATGGATCTCATCAATCACACGTGGATCACCCAACATGCTTCACCAAACATTTTAACATCTATTAGAAAACTTCATATACATCCAAAATAACTACAACAATTTTCATGCACAAAAAACTCTTCAAGAGTTCAACTGAACCATGCAAAAACACACAAGGGGCTCTAGAGCAAGTCTTCTAGAGCACCAAGTCATGAGCATATTTTCCAAAACACTGAGAACATCAGTATAAATCATTTCCCAGATCCGCAAGATCCGAAACAAAACACCAGAAGACTATGGAGCAAAAAACTTTCTCCTAGTCCACAAATAAATGGTTTTATCAAACTGGTTCACATACCGGTGAACATATCTTCCACTCTCCATTCATCTAGAAGCAAAAACTTAGGATATATTATCCATCGAAGCTCATGAACAATACCACAGATACACATAGGCATAGGATCAACACAAAACAAATGCAAAGCACAATACCAAAGCACACTTAGAACATACTCAACACTACCTTCATTATTTATTAATTTTCTCAAAAGAACTTGGCAAAAACACAAGTACAACTTCGTAAATATAGCTCCATATACTCTAAACACTTCTACATTATCTCAACTATACAAATACTATTTGCAATCACACTAAACTATGTTGATATCAATGACAACATTAATTCAACGCCAATGAAAACATTAATGAAAAAAGTAATGAAAACATCGCCAAACACATCCATATTTGCAACAATATCCCCCTTTGTCATTGATGGCAACACATGATGTGAAAAACCATCAAAGACAACATACACATTCTCCTGCTTCTTCTTCTCTCTTCTCCTTACAAGACTCTCTCTCCCTTTTCAGATTTTTCATAGGACTTTCTCTCCCCCTTTGACATCAATGGAAAAGGAAATTTTTGCATGAAAACACTTACCATATAAAGCTCTGATCACTCCCTCTTAGGAGTTCACCCACAAAACATATTGCAACAATGCAACTCTCTACTCCCCCTGAAGAGTAGACCGCAATCATTAGTCCAAACCAAAAAAGAATTTGTGAATCCACTGGACTGATGCACCTCCATGTGCACCTAGTTCAAGGAAGGAGGAGCAGTAACCCCTAACTTCCCCTTGAAATACTCAAAATTATCCTTCGGAAGGGCCTTAGTGAATATGTCAACAATTTTTTCCTTGGTATACACATATTCAAGTCTAACTTCATTCTGCAACACCTTTTCCCTCCAAAAATGATACCTAATAGATATGTGATTTGTTCTACAATGCATCACTAGATTCTTTGAAATGTTTATTGCACATGTATTGTCACAAAAGATAGAGATAGGCCCATCACACATCACACCTATGTCCTTCAAATTTTTCTTCATCCAAAGTACTTGTGTATAGCAGGATGTTGCTGCAATATACTCATCTTTTGCAGTGGATAAAGAAACTGATTCTTGTTTCTTTCTCAACCATGAAACCAATCTTCCTCCAAGGAAGAATGCACATCCACTTTTACTCTTTTGGTTATCTACACAACCAGCCCAATATGCATTAGTGTAGGCATTCAAGATGAAATTAGTATCCTTAGGATACCATAGCCCATAATCTAGAGTTCCATTAATATATCTGAATATCCTCTTCACAACTGTAACATGTGCTTCTTCAGGTTCAGCTTGAAATCCAACAACCAAATATACTGCATGCATGATATCTAGTCTAGTGGTAGTAAGATACAATAGTCCACCAATCATAGATCTGTACATGCTCTAATCAACTTCTTTTGAAATGATCCTAATCAGATTGTCAAAATTTTCATGTCCCATCCTACGGTGCCACAACCAACTTTCATTAATCTGTGAAACAAAACACTCACCATCACCACTCTTAAGATGATAGATGTTTCCATGAGTTCTTCTTCATGATGCTACCACAATTTTGAATCCCTTTCTGATCTCACTGGTGTCATCCTAAAACACAAGCTTAAATCCTTTGCTACACATTTTTCCAACACTCAAAATATTATGCCTGAAACTCTTAACATAATAGACATCATCAATACTGTGTTTTCCATCAAAACTAATTGTTCCTTTCCCAAAAATCTTAGCACCATAATCATCTCCAAACATAACTATTCTTCCATGATACTTCTCAAGTTTAGTGAACTTACTTTTATCTTTGGTCATGTTATTTGAACATCCACTATCAATTACCCAATAGTCTTCATCTTGTCTAACATGAAAAGCAGTCACTAGAGTACCTTCCATCTCACCCTTCTTGCTCTTCAGACTAGATTCCTTTGAACATCTTCCATGGTTAGTAGATACAAATTTACTTTCCAGGGCTAGAAATAATCATTCATCTTTATCCTCCTCAAATTCAGACTCATCATCATAAATTCCTGCATCTTCTTTAACATAATACAATTTCTTGAACTTCCTATCCTTTTTGTCTCTGTAGTTATTATTATTATCTTTGTTTTTTTTGTGTATAGCTCTATTTGGACTTCTTGATGCATAATGACCAATATCTCCACAATTGAAACATTTAAAGGGAAACATACCTTTGTATTTACCAGTACCTTTCTTTAATTTCCTTGTGAAGTTTGCTTCCAACTCTTTTGAACTATTATCATCTGAGTCGTTTCCTATATTCATTACTTTAAAGGTTATTTTAGCTTTCTCCTTATCTCTTTCAAATTTTCTCATTTGAAATGCAGTCAAGATGCCAAATATGTGCTCCTTAGTAAATATCTTTAGATCATATGATTCTTCAATAACAGAGACCTTGTCACTGTAATTCTCTAGTAGGGGCATCAAGATCTTTTCAATTATATCTTCATCTGACATGGTACCACCTTGATTCTTGATCTCATTTGCTACAAATTCAACTCTCTGATAATAGCTTACAATATCTTCACCCTCTTCCATTCTCAAGTTCTCAAATTTATGCTTAGCTGTTAGCTTTCTTGACAATTTTGCTCTATCATTTCCTTTATAAATGTCTTTCAATTTTTCCCATACTTCATAAGCAACTTGCCTAAAGAAATAAATTTTGTCCTTTCAATTTTAGATAGAGCATTGAAGATGGCATACATTTCATTTTCATTCTCCTCATAAGAAGTGATCTCATCTATAGAGGAAGGACCAGTGGATGGTGCAACATACTTTGTTTTCACAGCTTTCCAGGTCTTGAAACCAAGAGAGACCAGATAACCTCTCATGTGCTCTTTCTAGTCATTGTAATCAACTCCATCCAAAATCAGGATTTGCAACTTGTGTGCCATCTGATCTACCTCAAGTGGTTGAGCTTTTCACCGAGGAACCGTAGCTCTGATACCAATTATTGAAATGCACAAGAAAATTGAGAGGGGGGGGTGAATCAGTTGTATCAAATTTCTTTACTTCTAAACTTAATCAATTCCACTTTAACCCAATATGTTATTAAGTATAAACATGAAAATAAATTAGCATAAAACAAACACCAAAGACACCAGATTTGTGTGGGAAACCCAATGAGGGAAAACCACAGTAAGGATTAGCTCACCATATAGTAATAATGTAATACCAGATACAAGGCCTCACTGCCAGAGGGCTCACTACCCAGATAAAAAGGATCACTGCCTATAGTAGGACTCACTATCCAGAAGGAGGCTCACTGCCTACAGATAAAGAAAAAGATAAATAAAGATCCACCATAAAAGGTTCCACACATTCACAATTTGATTAGAAAATTGTAGACACCATAAGCTCACTACTTTCAAGAATCTAACACATCAAAGTATTGCTACCTTGAATCGCTTTTACACACTTTGATTTTCACACTTGTTTTCACTCTTCACTTGGTCAATGATAAGTTTGCAACATTTTGATTTTCTTTTATACCATCTTCAACCCTAGAAGCATTATCCAAGGTCGGCTATGCATCCTTCAATTTACAAATTCAAATTAGGTTAGCTACTCAATATTACCACGGTGGATAAGAATGAGAGAGGACAAATTACACATTTAATTAAGACCCAAACAACATCTTGGATTAATCATACACTTCCTCAATTCAATGCAAAATATTCATGTAATGTGTAGACACCAGGTCGGCCAAACCTAATGAAAACACCAATGATCTTTAAAGTATGTACATATCTAGCAATATGATCACATGTGGATCACCCAACATGCTTCACTAGATATTTTAACATCTCTTAGAAACCTTCAGATACATCTGCAACAACTGAAACAATATTCATGCACAAAACACTCTTCAATAGTCCAACCAAACCAAGCAACAACACACAGGGGCTCTAGAGTAAGACTTTCAGAGCACCAAATCACAAGCACATTTTCTAGAACATTGATAACATTAGTTTAAATCATTTTCCAAATCCTCAAGATCTGAAACAAAACACCAGAAGATTGTGGAGCAAAAAAAATTTATCCTAGCCCACAAATAAATAGTTATGTCAAACTGGTTCACATAATGGTGAACATATCTTCCACTCTCCATTGATCTAGAAGCAAAGACTTAGGATATATTATCCATTGAAGCTCATGAACAATACCACATATCCACACAAGCATAGGATCAACACAAAAGAAATGAAGAGCACAATACCAGAGCACACTCAGAACACATAATCAACACTTCTTCCATTATTTCTTAATTTTCTCAAAAGCACTTGGCAAAAACACAACTACAACTTCATAAATATAGCTCCATGTACTCTAAACACTTCTACAGTATCTCAACTATACAAGTACCATCTGTAATCACATTGAACTATGTTGACATCAATGACAACACCACCAAACACATCCATACTTGCAACAAAGCCAACAAACTCCCCCTTTGGCATTGATGCCAACTTCTCCAATTTCACACCTTATTGCTCCCGCTTTGACAACAATGACAAAGGATAGCTCCAAACTAATATTGAAGGATAAAAATTATAGATAGTCCTATCCATGCAAGCACTGTGCAAGAAGATACACTCACTATCATTTTAAAACACTACTCAAGGGAAATCACCATTGTATATCACAATCAAACTATGACAAATAGTTGTCCAAGGAAACTCCCCTTGTTTGATACGAAAAATTGCAGCTATTTTGCAACAAATGTACTTCATGAACACCATCTATGTGAAAGGAATGAATGAAATTCTACTTCAAACTCACTATTCACTATCAATAAGAATGCATAAATTTCTATAGACTATCTTTTGCATGAGATAAAAAACCATCCCACTACTATCACATACCATAGTTAATACAAGTAAACTGAATGAATTATCAAAAAGTGACAACATATAGATCACTGTCACTATATCCCTGCAAAAATATCACCTATCAATTTTTCAATACCCCTGTTAGCAAGGACAAACTCTAACTGAGAATAGTACAACAAACTTGAACTGATATGACATGAAGATTACTATATCTTGCAAGAGCATACTCAAGATCACTATCAATATGATCAAAACAATCACTTTATCCACTGCCACATTCATTATCACACTTTCACTACTAATATAGCATCACACAATGACAAAGAAAAAAAAAAAAATTTGCGAAAAGATATACCTCCAATGAGAGCCAGTATCAAAAGAAAAGAATTGATACCACTATGATGTTTGATTCACAAGACAAGAGTATTGTCATCCTTGAGAACTGTCACCATTATACTAAACCATCATAGTTATAAATCAGATTGAGGAGAATTCCATTGTCAAGAGCATTTGATCAACTCCACTTGAAGCACCATCAATAATGCAATACCTTGGGGCAAGCATGAAATACCTTGAAACTGTTAGAATCCAAGATCACCTGCATGCAAATGGATACCTGTCACATGCAAAAGACATGCAAAACCAACAAGATGTTCTGTAAACCTCAAAGTGTAAAAATGCATTATGAGAATCTCTGTTATTACAAAGAGATCAATCCTTATGAAGGAGATCAAGAAACCCTAAAAGGGAAACCCTAAATGAAACCCTAGTGTGCACACTTAATAATTAATCAATTATTAATGTGCCTAAGTTTAGCTTAAGCAACTAGAGGAATAAATGACCAATTAATTAACCAGTATGATGTAATTAATTAAGCATAATAAATTATTACTCTAACACCCCCCCTTAAGATGAACTTAGGAAGAAGCTAAAACACTAGAATAAGATGCATGCAAGAAAAGATGGGTCCCGGCAACTAGGCCTGATCAGGTACCCATTTACAAATGCAAGAAAGAGGTAGAGGAGGAAAACCCAGTGGGACAAAACCCCCCTACAATGATATGACATGTTGCAAAGAAGCACTGGAAGAACACTGTAGAGTAATACTGGAACCGCAATCTGGCAAGCAAGGAAAGATACTTCTGTCTACAAGAAACCATATCGGAATCATAATGATGCAATAGCAAACCCGATGCCACAGAACACTTGAAAACTCCAAACGGGAACAACGCTGGAATCTATGAAGCAGCAGTCGATTATTGAATGATGTATTACTGAAAATGAAGTGCAAAGATGCAAGTTGCACTCTCCCAACTGTCAAAATATCCAAGTACTCTCCAAATGAACCATCGGGCCAAATCTGGAATAATGATAAACCTGGGATAGATACAAAAAAAAGTACATGGTATCAGAGCTCCAGACCTGCCGCTGCCTGTTCGTGATTTGAAGATATGGCTTATCAGTGAGTTTCAAGTGCAAGGGTTTCCACAAGCATCTTTTTTTGCAAGATCTGGGGGTAGCCGAATTTTTGGGACACTATGGGCTCAAGCAGACGTTGCCATCGCATTCGCAGTGCCTCAAAACCCTAGAAATGCCTGTCAAATCGTCCATCTATCTGGAATGATGGTAAAGAAGAAGACCCACCTGAAGTAGATGAAGAAGAGTGATGAATATGGTTCTTCTCAAGAAGAGTTGTCAAATCTGAAACTTGTTTTGCATATACATCTATCTTCTTCTCATAACACTTGGACTCATCATGTCCTAGCTTAGTGCAATATGCACACTTAGGTCTATCTTTCTTTGATGATTCCCCCTTAGGAGAAGGTGAATCAGAAGTCTTCTGTGAACTAGAATCCTTCCAATGCTCTGTGGTCTGTGGTTTCTGTTTCTGTTTCTGCTTCTGCTTCCCCTGAGATGACTGTGCTACCAACGCTTGGTGTGGTGATCCTGTGAGAGCATCCAACTGTGATATCTTAGCCTGCTCTCGTGTTAAATGATCACAAAACACCTCAAAAGAAGGCATGGTAAAACGTGCACCCAAGGCATCCATAGTGGAATGGAAGGTAGATGAGAATATCTGAAAGTTCCCACGAAGCTTTGACAAAATCAGGTAAATACACTCTGTATCAGTCTTAACCTTACCACAACCCTGTAGAAGAGATCTCTGTTGTTTGAATTTCGTCAGAAAGTCCTCAATCGAGGGAAAAGAATCAAGTACCAAGGAAGTTAACTCAGCCTCAAGCTGCAAAGTTCTGAACTGATTGACAGTACCAAAAAGTCCATCAAACTTGGTCCAAATGGCTCTAGGTGTGAGACACCCTTCAAGATGAAACAGGAGACTGTCTGAAATGTGCAAAGCAATCAATCCCATAACCTAATCCATATTGTTCCTGTGCTGCATAACCTCAAAGGCTCGAGTCAACTGAGGCTGAACCTCATCCAAATAGGACCATAATCCTCGAGACTGGAGAAGAGTCATCATGTGACCCTTCCAAGTGTGATAATTATGCGGTGTGAGAGGTTCAATAGATCTATCAGCCATCCTATGAACTATGCCTCAACTGCTCTGAATTTTATTATTATTATTATTTAGTGGTCTTTCAGAACTAGACAAAAGATGCAGAAGGGGTTTGTTTGTTTTGGTGTTTATAGATTCTAGTTTCTGATGTAAATGACAGAAAGCAGGAAAAAAACACCCCCCCACAATGCAAAAATCTAATCCCCAGTACAAACTGAAAGCCAAAAAATAATAGAAAGCAGTAATTGGTTGAGACAAATCTCTGTGTACTTGAAGAATTTTCTAGTGAAATAAACTACAGATCTGGAAAGAGCACAAAACCACCTTTCCGACGCCTATTCGCTTTCGAAAAACGGAGCAAAAACGAGCAAGTTATGCCCCTCGGAGTGCAAAAATATCATCTAACTTTGACTGAGAAAAAATGCATGCAAACTGAATATTTTTGAAGAAATTCCTACACCATCAGAACGGGCTTGGAACCAGCTTTTCGACACCTATTTTCGTTCAAAAAAAGGATCTCAAACGTCTGAGATACACCCGATTTTGCGAAAACAGCTCAAAAGGGTTTTTGAAAAAAATGAACAGCCCTCAGGGGCTTAAAAAACTCCGACTCCTGGTCACATGGCCGACCAGGGGGCTGGTGGCTGGGAGCTAAAGCCGAAGCCCTTGGCCTGCATGTGACCCTAGCGAGTTAGCGCTTTCTTGCTGATCCACATAAGCGGCATGGCTCCGCCCGAATGGCACAGGTGGCTGCGAACGCGCAATTAAAGCGGACCAGTGATGCCTGGGTTTAACACTGGCCGCGCAATAATTTTGCAAAAACCTTTGAAAAATCAATAAAAAATTGATTTTTTATATATTTGTTTTTGAATTTTTTGCCTCAAAAACTGTGTCGTACGGCCCTGGTGAAAAAAATTTGCTTCCCAAAATGACTGTGGCCAAATCGGACAAATTTTATATGAAAATAGGGGTTTTTGGATGCTGCGAGCTCAACGGTGAGGTCCGTTTGAGCTCAAAGTGCACCAAAAAAATAAATTCCCCCCAAATCCACAAAAAACTAGAAAATAAACATAGATCTGATGCAACCAAACCTAGATCTCTAATTCTTTCAAAAACCAAACAAGCTGCAGTAGATCTGGCTCTGATACCATGTTAGAATCCAAGATCACCTACATGCAAATGGATACCTGTCATATGCAAAAGACATGCAAAACCAACAAGATGTTCTGTAAACCTCAAAGTGTAAAAATGCATTATGAGAATCTCTGTTATTACAAAGAGATCAATCCTTATGAAGGAGATCAAGAAACCCTAAAAGGGAAACCCTAAATGAAACCCTAGTGTGTACACTTAATAATTAATCAATTATTAATGTGCCTAAGTTTAGCTTAAGCAACTAGAGGAATAAATGACTTAATTAATTAACCAGTATGATATAATTAATTAAGCGTAATAAATTATTACTCTAACAGAAACAAGTATGAATAACACTATACCAAGCATGAACATCAAAGTACAAAGCATAAATATCACTGTAGCAAGCATAAATATCATTGTACCAACCATAATACACCAAGAACATGCATGAATACCACTATACAAGAACCAAGCATCCATCATAAGTAGTGATACTATGCATTCATTACTAATACTATGCAATCCATACTAATAATAATTACAAAGAAGCATACCCATAACAAATTGAACTACCCACAAGAGGGATTATAGGATAGATGCATAGCCTCCCCCTAATCTAATTTATTTAATAGAGGCAAGGGAAAGAACACCAAGAATATCCATCAAGTACTTAAAAACCTCCTTTGCCAATGGTTTTGTGAAGATATTAGCCACTTGACCACAAGATGCTATGTAATCTAAAACAACTTCATTTTTCAAAACCTTTCCCTCAAGAAACGATATCTAATAGATATATGTTTGGTTCTTGAGTGCATAACAAGATTTTTGGAGATATTGATTGCACTAGTATTGTCACATAAAATATGAACAAGTTGAGACACTTCTACCTGATGCCTTTGAGAGTTTGAACCATCCAAAAAACCCAGGAACAACATGAGGCAACAATAATATATTATGCTTCAGTAGTTGACAAAGACACTGAGTCTTGTTTCTTGATATGCCAAGACACTAATCTACCGCCCAAGAAAAACATTCCTCCACTAGTACTCTTTATATCATCAATACACCCTACCAAATCAACATCAATATGGGAAAGTAAAGTAAAATAATCATGTCTAGGGTACCACAAACCATAATCAATAGTGTCATTGAGAAATTTAAAAATTCTTTTGACTACATTAAGATGAGATTGCTTGGGAGATGACTGAAATCTTGCCACTAAGCATACAACCTACATAATATCAGGCCTTGAGGCTGTCAAGTACAAGAGACTACCTATCATAGATCTGAATAAGGTCTAATCTACATTAGGTGAATCATCATCTTTACCTAGCTTGCATCTAGTTACCATAGCAGTCCCAACTGGTCTACTTTCATCCATCTAAAATCTTTTGAGCATTTCTTTTACATACTTCATTTGAGAGATAAAGATACCTTTCTCAAGTTGTGAGATCTACAATCCAAGAAATAAGGATAACTCTCCAAGCATAGACATCTCAGATTCAAATTTCATGATGTTAGGAAAAGTATAACACATGTTTTCATCATTGCTACCAAAAAATGATGTCATCTACATAGACAACAACAACAAGAATATCTTCACCTTTTGTCATGAAGTATAAATTGTTGTCAACACCTCCTTTTGTGAACCCTTGCCCTTCCAAATACTTATCCAATCTAGAGTATTATGCTTTAGGAGCTTGTTTCAAGCCATACAATGCCTTTTTCAATCTATAGACATGATCTTATTTTCCTTCACATTCAAAACCTTTAGGCTGCTCCATATAAACCTCTTCCTCAAGATCACCATTGAGAAATATTGATTTAACATCCATTTGAAACACCTTGAATTTTTTTGTAAACTGAAAAAGCTAGAAACATCCTTATGGATTCAAGTCTAGCTATAGGTGCAAATGTCTCATCAAAATCAATATCCTCAACTTGAGAGTACCCCTTGCAAACAAGTCTTGCTTCATTTTTTATTATATTACCTTTGTCATAAAGTTTGTTTCTAAAAACCCATTTTGCTCCAATAACATTCTTGTCTTTGGGTCTCTGAACAAGTTCCCATGTCTTGTTCCTCTCAGTTTGATTTAATTCCTCCTCCATAGATTTAATCCAAAACTCATCTTTGTTGGCCTCTATATAGATCTTTGGTTCTATTTCTAAGATTAAACACACATGCACTTGATCACTCGTGTTAGCAAGCTTTCTCCTTGTTTGCACACCAATAATTTTTCCCCAATGATCAACTCATGAGGATGATCCCTTTGTAGAGCTTTTGAAGGGGTTTTAGCTATAGACTCCATAGGATGTTTAGGAGTATCTTCCTCCTCTAGATTTTATTGAACTTCCACCTCTTCTTTTGGTACATGACATTCTTCATTATCTTCTATTTTTTGTTCACAAGGCTGCAACCTTTCATCAATTTTAACATTAAGACTCTCAACTATCCTTTTCAATCTTTTATTAAAGCACTTATAGGCTTTACTATGTGTAGAATAGCCTAAGAAAACACCTTCATCACTCCTAGACTCAAAACTACCCAAATTTTCACCATCTCTCTTGATAAAGAATTTACTACCAAAAATTCTGAAATAACCAACATTTGCTAAGTTACCATGCCACAGTTCAAATGGAGTATATTTAATTTTTACCCTTAATTGCACCCTATTTATAATGTATACAGTTGTATGAACTGCTTCTTTCCAATAGGTGTTAGGAATGTTTTCATCATGAAGCATTGTTCTTGCCATCTCCTTGATTGTTTTATTATTTCTCTCAACTACCCCGTTTTGTTATGGTGCCCTAGAGGCTGAATATTGCCTTTTAATGCCATGACTTTCATAGTAGTTCTCAAAATCTTTTGAAGTATACTCTCCACCCTCATCTAATCTTAGAAATTTAATTTTCAAATATGATTCTCTTTCAACCATCTTTATAAAAATATTGAATCTATTAAATGCTTCCGATTTATGCTTTTAAAAAGTCACCCAAGTCATCCTAGTATAGTCATTAATGAAGAACATAAAGTATCTTTCACCATTTAATGACTTTGTCCTTGTAGGACCACAAAAATCAGTATGAACAAGTTGTAAAGGTTTATTAGAAGAGTATTCTTTGGACTTAAAACTATTTTTTGTTTGCTTACCTAATTGGCATTCCTTCCAAGTGCTATTGATTGGTTTAGAAATGAGTGGCATAGTTCTCACATTTTGATTTTTACTGACCTTGACAAGATTGTCAAAGTTTACATGTCCAAGCCTCCTATGCCATAACCATCTTTCTTCAAATTGGCCCATAAAAAAACCATGTCCATCTTTATCTCTTTTTACAACCTCTTGAAGATTATAAATATTTCCTTTTGTTCTTAACCTTGCTACAACAATTTTTTCTTAGTTTTTCTTTATTACACAACCTTGAGCATTAAATAGAACATCAAATCTGTTGTCACAAATTTAACTTACAATCAAAAGGATATGTTTAAAGCCTTCTACATAGTACACATCTATTGGAGTGAAAATACACTGAGAGGGGGGAGGGGGTGAATCAGTCTTTATAACTTCTTTGACAAATTTAACTAAAACTGAAAAGAACCATTCATATGTTCTCATTTATCAATGATAGTATCATTCATGAATTTGAATGCAATCATATAAACTGAAATGAGTAGTGTAAAATTGCATTTTAAAGCAGTCAGAAAAAGGAAAAACAGAGAGATCCTCTGTATTACTGTATGTTCTATTAAAAATAGATAAGGGGTTGGCGCTCCTTGAGATTGGTGTCTCTAAACAAAGGGGTTGGTGCTCCTTGAGTCAATGCTCAGAAATCAGCCATTGAGGCTTTGTCAAAATATTTATTGAAATGAAAGCCTAAAAAAGGAAGCAGGTTCAGGAGTGGTTTTTCTACCCTCGGAGGGTTTTCCACTCGACATATCTTGTGTCTATTTGTGTCTCTATGATTCATTTGCTTCAGTACTTTACTGCTTCCTTTTTTAGGCTTTCATTTCAATAAATATTTTGACAAAGCCTCAATGGCTGATTTCTGAGCATTGACTCAAGGAGCACCAACCCCTTTGTTTAGAGACACCAATCTCAAGGAGCGCCAACCCCTTATCTATTTTTAATAGAACATACAGTAATACAGAGGATCTCTCTGTTTTTCCTTTTTCTGTCAAGTGCCTCTTGATAGACAATGTATAGAATTCTCAAGAGTCAAGAATGACTCTTCAGGATTCCATCCATTATTGAATCTTGATATAGCTTGAGGAAAAAGATCTAGTTACTGTGTCAATACAATTTTTCATCACAAACTATATTACATTGATATATCTTTTCTTTCTTTTCTCACTGTTTTATTTTCAACCTTTTCCCATATAGAACTTACAAAAACTGACTACACACTATGTTTTCCACATTTTTAGCATCAAAGCACAAAATAGACTTTCGCATATCTCTATAGTAATGCCCTTGTTTCAAATTTTTTTTTTTTGTCATGATAGAGCCCTAATCTCTCTATTTTTGTCTTTTTACAGAAAACATCATTATATTTAGAAAGTATTTGAATCGTCATTACACATGCTTTGTAGATTGTTCCTTTCTGACAAGAATTGAACAGAAGTTCCAACAAAAAAAGGTGTAATTGAAACTTCTCTCCACAAGCGGCCTGCACATATAATGCTTACCCAAGCAGTATTGAAGAATACATATTTCATAAGAAAGTAGATAATGAAGCTACCACGAAAATGAAGTAACTGAAACCCCAAACAACATGTAACCGAAAACTAGTAATCATGTAACAGTTACCAACGATTCCAGGTAAGGAACATAAGAGACTCTTAGCATTCAAGATGACCCACAAACTTAAAGACACATTTCAAGAACCTAATATGATAACCTTTACAAAAAAAATGTTGTCAAGAAATTGAGTAAACGTTTCAGATTTTTCATGAAAAAAGGATAGAATTTTTTTTTCTTTTTTCTTTGTGCATAAGAGAGAAAGATTTAGGTCGTAATAACCTTGACTATATAGAAATGGATCTGCAAACCAAACAAGGAAAGAATACCTAAAAAATGAAGTTGTCAAAAAATGGATTACCAGATTTGCATGTGGATGAAACGACCAAGACATCTTCCAAAATTGTGCCTTCACCCAGTGGCTGGAAGCTGACACACAGAGCAACCATTGTGATGGTCTTCTTACAAATCCCATTCGCTGTCCAAGAAAAAAATGCCAAAGATAACAATGAAATGGCTGAGTGCAATGATCCATGATGGCGGCCAGAGAGAGGTTCCAAACCCTCAAATAGAGAAGCATAATAATTTTCCCTAAACATTCACATCAAGCAAAAATGAATTCCTTTGCAAATGATGATAACATTTGGAGTCCAAGAGGACAAAAAAATAATGAAAGACCTCATAATGCTTATTGAAATCTGCGGCCAAAGTAGTCCAAAGTCATGTCGACCAAATCATTGCTCGAATAATCTACAAAGCATGTGTAATGACGATTCAAATAATGACAAGCATTATTTCAGGTGAAGGGTCGAAAACATAAGACTTTATGTTCCCATGTAGCCAAGGAAAAGTCACTTCCAATGTGACAAGTAAAAACTTAATCAAACCAAATACATGTTGTCGGCCTTAAGGACTAAATTAAATGTTAAACCTTTAGACCCAATTCAAATGCAAAAAGGAGACCAATTGGAATACCTTTACCCAAGCTCGAATGCCACCTTCAAATATTCAATGCTCTATAATGTGCCATTTCCAAATGATGTCAAAAGACTTATGAGGTAGTGAAGACTGAAATTGCATGATGAATTCACAATGCCATATGCAAAGGAATGGACTAAGTGAATCTTATTTTCAAAGCCCAACAACAATATAATATCCAATGCCTTAAGAAATAAAAGCTATATATTATGCAAGATTCTATATGCCATTCTCCCATACCAAATACCATAACTGAATGAAGAAGGAATGATCAAAGTGTATCTCAAAGCCATAAACACAATGATGATCAAACCCCTATAATTTTCCAAACAATGAATACTGAGTGCTCAAAACATTAACAAGATTGTTCCTCAAACCCATGCCACTGACTGAAGAAAGAGAAGTATACCTTGACGAATATCAAGATGCTTGTATGTGATCAAGCATAATTAATCAACCTGTAAAATAACTGATCATGCCAGTCACTTGTAATCAAGTGAAGTACTGAAACACAAATGTTAAACTAGAAATATATCACCTAATCAATGAAACAAAGAGCTAGTAACCAGAATGCCTTAACTGAGATCTACACATGGAGTTAAAATGATCAATACCACCATATATAATATAATCAATGAAGTAACTATGCCAATCAGAAAAGTAGATCAGCTGAGAAGATAACTATCAAGATGCCAGAGAATTGCAAATTGAAATCAAGGAAAAAATAGCACAAGAGGGATTCAACAACATCATGCAATGGTGTATCATCATCTAAAGATATAATACCTTTTTCTTTGATTTGAATACAAAAATCATCTCCAAACTTGACTAATCCACCTACATAATCTTAAAATTTGATGAATTTACTCTTATCCCCAGTCATGTGATGAGAGAACCCACTATCTACACCCCATATATCCTTTTTCTTGGCCTGTAGGGAAGTTTGAACAAGCATAGCTTCAATATTTTTGACATTCATCTTTGGTTTCCAAGCTAGTTTCATTTTATCAAATATTAGAATGTGCACTAATTATCTCTTGTTGCACCTCCAAATTAGGTCTATAAAACTTAGCTATATGCCCAAAATTTCCACAATTGAAGCATCTCAACTTGTTTAAGAATTCAAAAGGATTTCCACTTTCAAAACTTGACCTTCTAGATAAAATCTTACATTCGCTAGATTTATGCCCATATTGATTATAGTTAAAGCAATACCCAAAGAAATGTAGATTATACCTGAATGAAATATTTCTTTTGCTATTGAGTGGTTTCATGACCCTTTTATTTGTGACATTTGTACTACCATCAAAATGTTGAAGAGCATTGGAATGTGAAAATTGACCTTCTACAAACCCTAGACCATCCTTATCTTTGTGGCCTTTTTGTTTATCCA
Organism: Sequoiadendron giganteum; assembly: GCA_007115665.2. Taxonomy (NCBI): domain Eukaryota; kingdom Viridiplantae; phylum Streptophyta; class Pinopsida; order Cupressales; family Cupressaceae; genus Sequoiadendron; species Sequoiadendron giganteum. Next base: position 165,281,597 of record VCHN02000014.1, read on the forward strand.
AGAGGTCTACTAACTTGTCACTATTGCCACACATATCTAATCTTTTCCTCAAAGCTAGAGCTTTTGCCTCTAAAGTATAACACTCCTTTTCTTTGGTGTCTAGCTCCATTTTGGTGACATCTACAACTCTCTTGTTCTCTTCAAGCTAAAGCTTTAGATTTGCAACTATTTTTTTTTATTCATTAATCCTGTTGATCAAATTTTTAGTATCCTTTTGAGTTTGACTTCTTTGCTCTACTAACTATTTTTTCAGGTTTTTAATTTCACCAAGAGTATGTCTCAATTCTCCCTCATAATAAATCTCTTCTTCATCATTATTAGATTGATCTTCACTATTTTCTTTCTGATTTTCACTTAGACTATCAATAGTCATAAACAAAGTTTCTTCTTCTTCTTCAATAGAACCTTCAGAACAACTATCTATTACATCAATATTTTTGATAAATAAAATTTTCTTCTTTTCTTATCTTCTATTGTTCTCCTCATCACTTTCAGGATCTTTATAGGGACATTGAGCAACATAATTTCCAATTTTACCACAACTAAAACATTTGAATGAAAGCTTCCCCTTATAATTTTGTTTCCCTTTTGCAGTTTGCTTACAAAGGTGGACTCTTTATCATTCAATTCCTCTAAATCAAAATTTATTTCTTTATCCTTCTTGAAAAATTTAAAGGAAGCCTCTCTTCTTGTGGAGTCTTCATTATAAATTCTCATTTCATAAGTTATAAATGCCCCATGAAGTTCATCGAAGGTAAGTTTATTTGTATCCATTTCTTCTACAACAAATATCTTGGAATCATACCTGGTTATTAGTGACTTGAGAATCTTCTTGACAACTGTTTTCTCCTCCAAGGTCTCACCAAGACCATGATGAGGGTGCAACCCGAGACACAGAAAATCACACAGAAAAAAAACTAACAAATCTTATTATTTTCAAAGTATGAAATTCTTACATGTAGAGTATCTCCAATCCTCGAGTTCTGCAATACATGCAAATTATAGAAATTCCCCTATTCGCAACATGCGATCTTCTTTCCCAAAAACTACCCACAAAAATCAGAAACTACCCCATAAATAGCCCAATTCTCCGTTTGGAGCCAAAAACAACATTATAATTATGCACAAACTTCCAAAAGCCCTAACTCAAGATCTAACTATCAGATCTTCAATTCGAAAAGGTCTTGCAAAAATGAAGTGCCAAAAAGTGGGGCCTAAAGGCTAACCACTTTCGTTTTCCGCCAATTTTCGGGCCCATCCGGAGCCTTTAAGTCCCTCAAAATTAGCTCCGAAGATTTTGTAGAGCAAAAAGTAGAAACTGAAACTTAAATAACTTTTGAACCAGGAATGATCTTCACCTGATTCTTTCACCAAAGTGTTTATTATTCTGTCCTGAAGCTTCCCTTAAATTTTAGTCTCCTTGTGCCTTCAAAATCATACCTGCTAAAAATAGCAGTCGAGCAGAAAAAGCAGAAAAGCAGTTATGAAAGTTGGGAATTCTTCTTCGACGAAAAGGGTATCCAAAAATGCAAAAACATATACAAAACTCTAAATGAAAGTAAACATATTTTTGGGTGATGTAGGATTGCCCTTACACCACTGGATGCTCCTGCATCAGACCATAAATAGCATTGACTATCTCTTGAACCCTTAAAAGGTGATCAAGAATCCTCTCTTCTTCATTCATTCTTAGTCCTTCAAATTTGGCTCTAAATTTTTGTAGCTTGGCTTCCTTGACCTTATCATCACCTTGGTAGATACTAGATAACCTATCCCACACAACCTTTGTAGATTTACAATCCATAACCTTTACAATTATATCATTGATCAATCCACAACAAATGGCATTTTTTGTTTTGGCATTACACTCATAGGCCTTTTTCTCATTTGTAGTGGAAGGTATTGTAGTAGCAATATATTTAGTTTCAACTACTACCCCAACATCATAACCTAGAGAAGATAAGTAGTTTTCCATTCTAAAATTCCAAAAAGAAAAACCCAAACCATCAAATAATGGTGTTTTGGAAGTAGAACAACCTTCTTGGTTAGCCATGATGAGTACTCCACTACCAGAATCTCCCAAGTTGATTAAACTTGTACAAAGGGACCTATATCTAATACCACTTGTTGGAGTACAAGACCACTAAGAGGGGGGTGAATCAGTGGTCAAATAAAACCAATTTCAAAACTTAACACACTTGATTACACAAAGAATTTAGATATTATATGCCATGAAAACATAGAGATGTGCAAATTAGAATACTGCATTTGAATCAGGGATAATTAATTATGAACAAAGAAAAAAAAACATCAAGAAGAAACAAGACACGAGATTTATGAGTGGAAAATCCCTAAAAGGGTGAAAAAACACTCTAAACAATTGCTTTATTAAGCCACACTCATTAAAAACATTTTTTTTCCAAATTGTATGCCTCTCTAGCAATTACTCAAGCCTCACTAGAAATTACTCAAGCCTTACTGGCAATTACTCAAGCCTCATTGGAAATTACTCAAGCCTCACTGGAAAATTACTCAAGCCTCACTAGCAAATTACTCAAGCCTCACTGGAAAATTCCATGTCTTGCTAACAATCTTCAAAAGGAAAATAAAAGAATACAAAGGGTTGCCTTGTTTCACTTCAAATCACCGCATAACCAAAGTTTTAGTCTAGACCTTCACACTTACCCATGCATTCTAACATCATTCAAGTAACATCCCTATCAACATATTTTCAATAAATACATTACATTTTATTTTCCAATAACCTTATCCAACTTTATCACATAACATCTCAATAATCTGAAGCTGCAATTCATAAAAAATCATTTTCTATTTTTGAAAAAAGCATGCTTTATTCATGAAAGATACATACTCACCTCTATTTGTAATATTTCAATCACCTTTGTTTTACATATTTCAATCACCTTTTTTTGTCATATCTAAATCACCTCTATTTGTCATATTTCAATCATCTTTGTTTATCATATCTCAATCACATATGTTTATCATATCTAAATCACCTTTGTTTGTTTTATTTCAATCACCTCTATTTGTCATATCTCAATCAACTTTATTTGTCATATTTCAATCAAGAAATTTTCATGAAAGGTTACAATCTTATTTATGCAATCACCATGCTCATTCCATTCTCAAACTATGGTGCATCATACATTTAATGCAAAAGAACCTCTCAAAACTCAGAGTATTACACACACTTCATCTCACATACATTCCATATTCAAAATCAAACCCCTAATATAATCAACTAACCATTGATATTTAAAATCATACCAATTGAACACTACACCTTCAATTTTTGGCGCCAACCAATAATTCATTAACTTGTTCATCTTCAAATGATTGAAAGCAAAACTAAAAAATAGATTATCTATTGAACTCTCGTCAATATACTTGCTTTAGGAAATAACTATTAGAAGGTTTAAATATAGACCCTTGGATTCAAAATCCCACCTCAGTCATCTTTAAACAGCCATCGATCTTCATTTGAAAATTATAATCCAATATTGTAACTTGCTCGATCGATTAGAACAAAAAAAAGGGGTTGGTTAAAGAATGGTTTAAAAATCCTTAAGAGTTACTTAAAATTACTTTAAACTACTATTCCAATTCACTATTCTTTTAGATTAAAAAGTAAATGTCCCCTTTTCACAATAACCTTGATTTTAGGATTTTAAACTCTTAGCATCTAATGAAAAAATCCTAGACAACTTCAATACACCAAAAAACATGAATACCTACGATTAAGCTTTACTCTTTGCACAACACCATATGTATTTGACAATATGAAACATGATCACCATGTGAAGATAAATTATCAACATTAAGAGTACCAACATTAAGGCTATGAAAAACACCATGAAACGACCAACAAGACCACATGAAGAGAAGCCAACGTAAACCATGAAATTGAACTTTGACAAACTAAACTTTGACATCAATGAAAAAAAATCATGCCAAGCCAACAATCATAATAATTTATGTTTCAAGTGTAGATATCATAAGTTTGATTGTTAATACACTTTTATTCTTCTCCCAAAACTGTTGTTCAATCATTTCTGTCATATCAAGTTAAGGCAACATAGTATCCAAACCTAGGGTTGACTCACCTTGAGGGTTGCAAGTCAATTCTAATAATTTTCCACTATACCTCTTACTAATGAACATGGAAAATGTGGTTTTGTGATTAGGTAGACACACCCTTTTGATTTTGGCATAGGTCCCTCATCTCATATCCCATTTTTAGGTCTCCTATCCATCTCCACCCCTTTTCCTATGTTTCATTGATTAAAAGTGGCAAATGGCTCAAAAGTGTTGATATGTTAATCAAGAGCATTGATGCACTTTGGAAACAAAATTGAGATTTAAATCAAAAGCATTGGGTTACAAAAAAACATGAGTACATTTAATAGAAGCAATTTTTTGGGATTGAACTAAGCTGTTTGCTAGGGTTTTGAGTAAATTGGAAAATTTTGAGTGTGTTTGAAATTGTCTCGTTTGGCAAGTGATACAAAAAACAAAAAAAATATCAAAATTGACTCTAATGTAATAAGGATGATTTCATAAGCCTTCTTCCACAAGAGCTCGCTATTTGGTAATAAGAGTATTGAACAATGAATACACACCAAAAATAAACAACCTAGCTAGTAGTAAAAAGGTGTGTCAACTTATGATAAGCCCATCTATCGAAGCAAATGCCTCCACAATGAGTGTGTGATGAGTATCAAAGGTCATGTACCACCTCTGCACCTCTCACCTCAAAGGACAAGGTCACAATCAAGGACTATCGGTCAACTCAACAAGGGGAAATACATGATGAGTTACTTCACACATGATATTGTATATTGCATTATCCCATCTTAACATTGATAGTCTTAAAGGATACTAATAAACAAGGTTCGAAGTGGGGGATCAGTGAATAATGAACATGTTTGATGATTCCAAAGTTAAGGGGGGTATCCCCTCTCCTCCTCACCTATACAAGTCTCAACGGACCAAGGGTCTTGAAGCTTGGATTATATGACATTGATCACACCTTGGGGTACAACTTTCATTCTCCCCCTTTATATACCTCACCAAATCAAAATGTGAAATTTGTATTGTTCAATTTTAAAGCCCAAATCAAAATGTGAAATTTGTATTGTTCAATTTTAAAGCCCAAATTGAAATATGAAATTTGTATTGTTCACTTTTAAAGCATAAATTGAAATATGAAATTCGTATTGCTTAATTTTAAAGCCCAAATTGAAATATGGATTTTTTATTGAAAACCATGAAAGATAAATTATTAGTAGTTTATTTTCTTGGCTTCTCCCCACATAAGCCATGGTTGCACAAATATGTTATTCTAAAATCCAAAAGATTGGGTACATAATAGGGTTAGGTAAATATAAAGTACAAAAACAAATATACTTCTAAAAAGAACAAATGTGTTAGATGCACATGACAAATGAGATGGGGGTGGATTAGTTGTACATTAAAAAATTCAATCCCTAATTAAATTTCAAACCCTTGTTATCCCTTAAAACCTTATCGTGCATTAGCATAATGTAAACATATGAAACAATAATGAAAAAGCATCCAAATACATAAGAACACTAGATTTATGTGGAAAACCCTAAGTAGGAAAAAACCATAATGAGGATTATCTCACATATATATGAATAACAACACCAAATACAATTAGGATCATTGCCCAAAAAAATAAGAAAGGCTCACTATCATGTGGATCATTGACAAGAAGAAGAAAGAATAGAAGAAATTGTTACAAAGAGATTCACTATCTCAGAGCAACAGTAGAATCCACCACTACAACTTTGCACCATCCACAACCTTCAACTCATTGCCTCCAACAACTTTAAACACGCTGAAAATATAAACACCTTCTACTCTCTGTATCTGGATTCATAGGCATTAAAGATCACAATTAGATCACCAAAATTGATAAAATTTATATCTCACACTTTCCACACATCTCCAACAACTCACTTTACAAGTATACCATCCATAAAATAAATAATCTCAGTTAGGTTGGCCTTATTGAAATGTATGCACCTCAAATGTATAAGAAAAAAATAGGCCAGCTTCAAACACTTACATAGTGGAAATAAGTGAAGGTAGAGCATGAAAAGGGTTAACTAGGACTCAAATCTACATCACCATGCTACTCAACACATCCACAATCCATGAGGTGCCTCCAAAAATAGCACTAGCATGCTAGGTCAGTCAAACTTAAACTAACACTACAAACAAACACATACACACTTCTCCAAGTATAAAAACAACATGAAAACCATGCAAAAACACTTCAAAACATCAATACAAAATCTCAGAATGTTCTAGAATCATCAAAATATTCTGCAACACTACCGCAAACACCTAAAACAAAATACTTTCATTTTGTGCAACCAAACACACTGGCACAAATATACAACTTACTAACCAACCTTGCAAAACACCTCAACACCTGAAACTCTAAGGGAATACAAATATATACAATATAAGAATGTTTCCAAATTTTCAAGATAATAAACCTCATTGTGGAAAAATGCAAAGAAATATCATTTCTCTTAGATAATCTTCTACACAGACAAACACATTGTTAAACACAACTTTCACTGCCACACAATCCAAAATCTAAACCTCTAGATATAACACCTTTGAACACCTCTGATCATCATATTAAAACTGCACAATCATATCTTTAACCATGAAGAAATGTAGAGAACAAAATTGAACGCACCTTTGTCACACCACACACTCTTTTACTCAAATTTTCTCAAAAGCACTTGGAAACCAAGATAACTTACTGAAAATGCAACACTTATCCATCACAACCATACAAGAAATCAATGACAACACTGATGAAAACACCACAACACCTTCTTATCAAGCCGCAACACGTTCTTATCAAACCACAACACATCCATACTAGAATCAACACTTGATAACACCAACAATATTCATACTATTGATATTAATGACCAACTGTTGACATCAATTACAACACTAGCAACATACTTACAACAAAAAAGAATAAGTGTGTCACTGTAATCAAAATAGAAGCATCGATTTACTACAAACATGTCACTATAATTTCATAGAAGTGTCAAGTTGTAACAAAAGCATTGAGTCTTAACAAAATCATCACTATAAACTGTATAAGCATCGTTGTAAACCTGTAGTGATGGAAAACATAAAAGTGTCAAAAAAAGTGTTGATGTATGGAAGAAGCGTCGATGCATGGAAAAATTATCGATGTATGACATAAGTGTTGTACAAATTAATAGAATCAATATATGATAAAAGTTTCATTGTGCAAAAAATAAAAGTATCGATCTACTACAAAAACATCACTAAACTTGTAAGTCATCAAAAACTTCAAAAAATGTCAAATTAGGGATGTGGGTCCCACTAGGCATGCCAAAATATCATAGGGAAATATGAGAAATTGATTAGAAAGCCAATTAATATCATTAGGGTTAGAAATATCCAAGACCCATAAAAGAAAGATCAATTAAACCCATACTCAATGAAATAGAATGCAATTGAATAAATGAATTAACCTAAAACCAAAAAATTAAATCAAATTAAGATCAATTAACTCAAATAACAAGTAAACCTATTATTACATTATGTGGAATTATGCTAGTTTAGGATGTGGATTGCTCATATTGTGCATAACCCATGCTGCAACAACTTTGATGATGATCTTAACTCATAATTATTATGCTCAAAAGTACTCTAAAAAAGTCATGAATTCCATATGAGAATTGTGAATGATTTTTGTGAAGGTGAAGGCTTCTTTTATAGAAATGCAAATATTTGATCAACGGTGGAGATTAAAGATGAAGATCAAGGGCGAAGAACTAATGAGAGCTTTAGTTAACTCAAAATATCCCCTTATTTCATAGAAATTAGTTTGAGATATTTTGGAGGGAAGATATTTTGAATAAGGAATATTCCCTTTTTGAAAATGGAATATGCTTTGTGCAAGTTGGAGGAAAAATAGTAATTAAATAATTAAGAAATTATTTAATTGTGAGGTGAGAGAAAATTAAGATTTAATTAAATAATTAAAGATATTTAATCATGTGCGAGAGGGAAAAATAGTATTTAATTAAATAATTGAAGATTATGTAATCAAAATGAGGAGGTAGAATTGTTAGAGTAATTGGACATTTACTTTATTAATTAAACAATATTTGTTTAATTACATAAAGTTTCCTTTAACTCTTTTTCACTTAAGCTAACATTAGGTACATAATAATTAATTACTTTATTAATTATTATTGTGCAAGCCTAGGGTTTTCCTTTTTTAGGGTTTTCATCTATATGTAGTTGAAAACTATCTTTTGTATCATTATTCATTTTACATTTTCAAGTGAATACATTGCTCCACATTCTTGAGCATTTCTTTTGTTGCTTCTCTTTGTTTCTCCTTGTAACAGGTTATTTGCTTGCAAAGATCTTTTGGACTTCTGTGGTGTTGTATCTTCTCAACTCCAACATGGTATCAGAGCTTCAGATTTGCAGCTGCTTGTTCTTGTTTTGAGATTTTGCATTGGAAGCAAATCTAGGGTTCTAAGTTTTTTTTGGTGGATTCAGCATACTCCAAATTTTTTGGTCCACTTTGGGCTCAAATGGACAGTGCCATTGGATTCATAGCACCCAAAAACCCCTAAATGACTGTCAAATCATCATTTTGGTTACAGTCAATTTGGAAGGAAAAAATTTTTTGCCCTAAGGCCATACGTAGTCAAAAATCGCAAAAAAATCAAAAAAACAAAGTTTTTTTTGATAAATTTTGTTGAGGCCCGTGCATTTTTCTCCCGCCGCCTAGCGGCCACCACCGCACCGCCAAGTGGCCACCCGCCACCGTGCTCACCACCAAGCTGCTCCACGCTCTGCCCGCCCTGGCTCCCCATGCTCCGTCGAGCTCGCCCCGCTTTGGCCCCGCCGACTCCAACTGGCCTCGCTGACCTGAGTCCGCCAACTGGCTGAGTCCGCCGATGAGCTCGCCTCTACCAGCCCCCATGGGCCTCTAAACCCCCATCGGTTGGTCATATGGTAACCATGGGCTCCACCCATCTCAGCCCCCTAGTTCGCGCACACGACCAAGGGCTCTTTTTTTAAAGCTCCCAGGTGCTAGAGGAGTCAAATACAGCATTTTTTTGCTCTCACAAAAATGGGCATAACTTGGGCATCCTGACTCCATTTTTCAAACAAGAAGAAGTGTTGGAAAGCTAATTTTTGCACCGATTTGATGGTGCAAGTAATTTTATAAAAAATTTATCAGTCTAGATATTTTTTACTAGTCAAAGTGAGGTCTTCTTTCTTGACTTTTGGGGTCATAAAAGATACAAACGGACTCCGTTTTTCAAACTTGAATAGGCGTTGGAAAGCTCTCAACATGCTCTATTCAATGATGTGATCTATTTTTATCAGAATTTTCACCAAGTACATAAGAATTTGTCTAGAAGTATATTTTGCTTATGCATTGCTTCCTTCTTCTCAGTTTGTACTAGGGTTTGGGTTTATCTTTTGTGGGGGGTGTTTTTTTCTTGCTTTCTGTCATTTATATCAGAAAACCAGAACACCAAAACTCTCAAAAATACAAACCCTTCTGCATCTTCTGTCTATTCTGAAAGATCACATAATAATAAAAAACACAAGCAGGTATAGGTGCAGGGTTTCATGGCAGACTACTTTATTAATTAAACAATATTTGTTTAATTACGTAAAGTTTCCTTCTAACTCTTTTTCACTTAAGCTAACATTAGGTACATAATAATTAATTACTTTATTAATTATTATTGTGCAAGCCTAGGGTTTTCCTTTTTTAGGGTTTTCATCTATATTTAGTTGAAAACTATGTTTTGTATCATTAATTCATTTTACATTTTCAGGTGAATACATTGCTCCACATTCTTGAGCATTTCTTTTGTTGCTTCTCTTTGTTTCTGCTTGTAACAGGTTATTTGCTTGCAAAGATCTTTTGGACTTCTGTGGTGTTGTCTCTTCTCAACTCCAACAAGAATTTGAATTTAATTAAAAAAATTCAAAATTATTTAATTAATGTGAAAAGAGGGAAATTTGATGAATTTTGATGAATTAATCAAATAATATCAATTACTCAATTAATAGAGGAAAAAAATGAATTTAATCAAATAATTGGAAATTATTTAATTAAATTGAGGAATTGGGAGATAATGAAGAAAATGATGAAAATGTGAATGTGTGATGCACTTAGACAATTTTAGGTGTTTACACTAACCAACAACATTTCAATTTTATTAAAATTTGAAAATAAATAATTAAGAAAATAACCATTAAGTAGATATTTTTTTCTTGTAAAAAGCGTATGAAGTTGTTCAATGAAATTAAAAATATTTTTTCTTTTAAAATTTATTTTCAAATGTATTTTCTCAAATTTCTAAAACCTGTCCACATCTTTAATGTTCCCCCATTGGCAATTTTATTCCACTCATATAAGTCTATTACAAAATCTATGAAAAAAGTGACAATCATAATCTAGTTACATATTCAAGTGTTACATATGAAATAATCTCTTTATATTTTTCACTTGAGATGTAATGATGCGTACCTTAATTGTATATGTAGTGCCCCTTGAGTTTGCTTCCTATTAATGTGAGATTGGTGTTTTAGCTTCATTGTTTCCTTGTGTTTGATTTGGTGATTATTTCATAGATCTAATTGGTGTGTATGAACTAGTGTCACATGTTCAAGATGAGATTCATCAACATGTCAATTGGTGACATTTTGTGCATTTACATGATTGGTTTATTATTATGCTTTAGTTCAGTCAAATGCATTATTTATGCTATGATAAAATGTGAGCTTGATTATTGATGTTTAGAAGGAATGATTTATTTGAGTATTCTAATGATGAATGTACAAATTCCATTTTATACTTATGTTTTTGGACATTGTTGGGATGATTATGATGTGATTCAATGATATATACATTGATTAGGTACCCTTGACATGCGTTGAATATTTATAAGCACAAAGTTATTTCTCCACTTGGTTGCATAGATCTGAGTTATTCCCTAATGATGGTTAATTTAGATATCACATTGGATCCCTTTGTTGGAAAAACAAGGATAGACAACTGAGAGGGGGGTGAATCAGTTGTTACCAAAATCAAACTTATTCAACATTAAACAACCTTAAAGCTCAGATCTGATAAATAACAATGCAAGCATAAATTAATAACACATCAAAGACACCTGAACACCAAGATTTTATACATGGAAACCCTATTAGGGGAAAAATCATGGTGGATGTCAGTCCACAAGATTATACCCTGTTAGAAGTATAATGAAGAATGAAAAAGGAATGCACTTGCATTTAGGCGCACTGCCTAGAGCACACTGCTCAAAGGGAAGGCTCACTGCCTTACATAAAGTAATAAAATTAAATCCATCTGATGAAGTTGAACTGAGAAAATAGATTCTACAAAAGCTTGATTATAGTTCCAGTTAGGCACACAAAAACTTCTACAAACTCTTCCGCACTTTGCTCAATCTCTTAAACACTCTGCTTTGAATGATCTAACCTTTATTTTCACATGTACATTACTTGTACACATTGAGCATCTCATCTAAATGAGGAAAACAAATGCTTATATATATATCCGCTATACGGATTTACATCCACTATTCAGTCGGCCACAAATAAATAATAAATTACAACTGTCGGCCTCAATACATGAATAAATTTCAATGTGCACCAACACAAGTCGGCCATAACATAGTGAGGACCCAAACAAACACCTTCAAATATGCCAAACAATAAAATATTAATCCTCATGGATCTGTAACATGCTAACATCACCATGTCGACCAAGAATATGAATCGAGCACACATCGGAAAAATCTCTATTCACAAACACTTTGATCAATGTGAATGCACAAAAAGGATATAGTATGATCTAGACTCATCCATGAACGTCATAGGTACATTTGAAACAGATGAAATTACCATAATTTCATCCTCTTCATCCAAGAAAACCATCTACAACAACTGAATGATTGTAGGAACACATATCTTCATATCTTCCACAAATCTTGATGCAAACCTCTGAAACTTTCAGACAACATACTAGGAAGCTTCAGTAACAAACCCTTTGAAGTGCACCTTCACATATTTAATGTAAATAACTTTCCAACATTCCAACCTTCTCAGCTTCACTGGCTGCCAACAATATTATTTTAACAAATTTCTCAATATCCTCAACATATACAACCTTCAGCATCATCAATGCTAATAGTGTTGACATCAATGACAACCACATATCAGTAATGCAA